>JAKKIK010000317.1:0-35636 GCA_024500135.1 Heterodera carotae
TTATAAAACAATAGAAATGCAATTCAAAAAAGTTAATGATTCAATATGTTTCCCATTCCTTCTTCTCAAATTGTGTTCTCATGTTACTCAGAAAAACTCATCTTTAGGGGTGTAATTTTCAAACCGAAACCGGTCGGTTTGGTACCCCCGGTTTTCGGTTAGGCCGGTTTTCCGACCCCCGGTTTTTGGTTTCGGTTTTTAGCCCAAAAAACCCGGTTTTCGGTTTCGGTTTCGGTTCGGTTAACCGACCGTGTCCAATCCTATTTTAAATCTAAGATAAAACTCATTATTAAAAATTATAAATGTTTTAATGCTTAGGTTCTGCCTTAAAGTTCCGGTCAGAAAGCAAAAACCGGGTTCGATTGGCTTAATGTTTAAGTAATGTATTGATGCCAACTCTAAACGCACGAAGCGTTTTATGCTAAATCATGATATTTACACTAATTAATGCAGATTGGAAGTAAGAAAATTTAAATTGAAATTTTTGAAAATATGGAAATACCAATTCACTTTTGAGAAATTATAACTAGGACATGGCGCAATCAATGCTACCAATAATTAAAAAAAAATCAAATTTTAAAAAGCCAAATAAAATTGTTATTATGATAAAAAAATGTTTCACTAGGTTTGTCTTTGAAAAGACGAAAATTGAGAACGAATTGTACAAAAATGCAAAACAAAGCATACCACGAAAATTCCTCGACAACAATGCTAAATATCCCTATTGCGACAATCGTGGAGACCGACAAAATTAAGGTCCCATGACATTATAGGCCAAAACTTACTGGATGGCGACTGCATAAACAAGGGCGGATGAGAGGCGAGAAGATTGTTAAGAAAAGTTAAAAAAGGCCTCATGCAAGAACGAATTTTTGCAACCGGGTTTGTTGGCAAAAGAATGACTATAACTTCTCTCGATTCACAAAATTTACTAATAATCTTAACTAAATAAATATAAATATATTATAAACGTAAAAATATTTAAACCCTTAAAAACCAGTTAAAATTTAAAATGAACTTACTAATTTTTAAGATTCTCTCAAATAATCATTAAAATTGATTAACAATTGTCCGAGTAGAGGTTCTAAAAATAAATAAAAAATAAATTAGTAAAATGAAAATTTCTAATTTTTCAATGGAAAATTTATTAATAATTCAGTAAAACCCCATTCCGAACATCTTTTTGACGGGCTCGGCAATAAAAAAGCCTGAAATGGATTTAAATGAAGCACTGATGAACGTCAGATAGATGGGTTGAATAAAAAAACAATGATGACAGGATTTTTAAGTATTAAAAATTGTTAATTCACAACACTCATTTATTTACATATAAAAATTAAATGCAAAAAAAAAGTACAATGAAATTCTTTTAATGCAACGTAATTTATTTATGAAGTTTCAAATGAGCCATGCAAAAATCCCAGAGCAGCTCACGTTTGAAAGGACAACAAATAACAGCTAATACGAAATAAATCAAATAAGTTATATTAAAATAATACACCCAATTATCCGATTAAAATAACACACTTATCCGATTTTTACGATATAAAATCATAGATATATCCCCACGAAGTCAATTTGAGTAATATGTTTAAGGCAGCAAAAATTATATAAGTTAAAAAGTTTTTTTATGAAATTATATTGATAAAATATTGTATATTGCTACATAAAATGAATTAAAATGAAATTGAAATTATTAACAGATCTGCCCTTGTGGAGATATCTTCACAGTAACTACGCTCACCATATTCTTTGAAAAAGTGCACAAAATAATTCGTTAAAAAATTTACAAACATAACTAAAACCACATAAATTCAAATGATGCCATGTTCATTAATAGCTGAAAACCAAAAGAAACAACTGAATATTTATTCTTCCAATTAATTACAAAATTATGTCCAAAACGCCAATCAAAATAAAATATTCTGATTGAAAAGGTTGACATTTGATGAGCACAATTGTATAACACATTTGGAGGCGAATTTATATCACTTTCAAAAGGATGTGCTCTGTAAAAAATTGGCTCTACCACAAATAAAATAATTTTTTGTTTAGTCAGTTTACAAAATTCGGTGTCAACACATAATTTTACATCGAACACAAATTATATTTTAGCAAATTACTTAAAATAGACTACACACATAAAAAAAATACACTAACCATAAAAAAATTTACACGACCATAAAAATTTACACGACCATAAAAAAATTTACGCGACCATAAAAAATACCAATTAAAAATCATATTAAAGACGGATCTCTTCCAGTATAGTTTGGAAAATGTAACTCTGCCGTGATAATGACGAAACATATACGAAAATAAATACATAAGATGGTGAATAATTCTGGTGAAGTGCCACTTAGATGTTTCATACCTTTTAAAAGCGCCACACGTGGCTTCAATATCAAACTGCCCGGGTTAACATTATCTGCACACAACTGCAACAATGTGTAAGCATCCCTTCTGCCAAACGGAAAAAAAGAGCGCGACTGGTCGGGTAACCTATTTAACAATATTTTGTTAAACGCGAATGCTCTTTGTCTGGAAGCCCAATAATCAAAATAATTATAAGTTTCAGTTTATTTTAAGTAAATTTTTTATGGTCGTGTATTTTTTTATGGTCGTGTAAACAACTTAGGTTGTGTAAAATTTCTAAGGTCGGGTAATCGGCAGTTGAGTCCAAATTTTAACGTAAGAGAAATAAAAAAATTTTTAAATTGGTATGCAAAAATTTGAAAAAGAACACTTAAATTCTTATAAAGGAATTATGGTTCCATCAATTAATGCATCAAATGCAAAATGCAAATTGGTGGTGGAACAGCCATTTGGTCAATTTAATGGACAAATTGGGGGCAAATGAGTGACCCCGTCAATGTACAGCAGCATAGAGCGTATATTCAATTACCCCTATAGAACATAATGATGCGGATTAAAAGAGACACATATTTTATTTGCAGAATGACAGAGAAATAGTATTAAAATGGAGAGAGAGCAGTAAAAAAGGAGAGAGAGACGCACTTTTTTATTTGGAGAAATGAAGAGAAATGAGAGTAAAATGAAAAGCGAATAGAAAAGGCTGTGAATGTAGAGAAAAATAAATGAACTCGGTGAAAATAGCGAATATGCAAAGAAAGACAGACATTTTTTGTACGCTCTGTGCTGCTGCTGTACATTGATGGGGACAGTCATTTGCCCACAATTATGCACCAAATTGACCATTTATCTGAAATTGAGCATTCGGCATAAAAAAAATGATTAAATTAAATGTAATCACTGAAAAAAATACTAAATTATTAAGTTATTAATCCAAATAAGCTCCTAAAAAAATTAATTTAAGTAATAGAAAATAAAGGAAAATTTGATAAAACGGTACTGATCAATCTAGCTTCGAAAAAATAAAATTAAACAATAAAATTAATCAATTCTTAACATTGAAAGGGTTATGTTCGGTCAAAAAAAATTGTATTAATGCAAGAAAAAAGTTAAAGCAAATTATCGTATTATATTTTTAGGAATTTTTTAATATTTTAAGTAATGGCTTACAATCTTCGCAAACTTTTGTACAATAGAATATACTACAAATTAAAACAGTTTCAAAGGACAATCCGAATACCTTGTATTGAACAATTACAAAGACCAATTTGAATAATGAATGATATCTTGAATAAATAAATAAAAAGTCATAAACTCAAATGTTGTGTTTTAAATAATAAATAAACGAAAATAAAGTTTAATAGGGATGGGTTAGCCGAAGATTATGCAAGAGTGTCGTAAGCTTGAGCTGATCAATTGTAGTTTTAAATAAATGCATATAATCAAATGGAAAAAGTCAAAATTAAGAAAAAGGGTCGAAATCTGAAAAGATTAAACATTAACAGCAAACATACCGTATATTGAAAATTTTTAGCTATGCTTTAAATAACAGCTGTGGAGTACGACGAAATGGCGTTCAAGTTGACACAAGAGGCAAGAGAGACGAAAGTCAATTTTAAAACTAATCCTTATTTGCCTTGAAACTCTCAAAAAACAAAATTTAAATAAACCAAATTAAACTAAAAGAACTTTGATTAGAATAAGAAGTATTGAATCAAAACGTATCAAATTTATTGGAAATTATTTCTATAAATTTTGACATATTATAGAAGAATTGAATAAGACATGGATACAAATATGAGACACTTGAATAACCCTTTGCCAATAGTGATTTTGCATAGATACATAAATAAACTAAGCATATTTAATAAAATAAGTGCGAATTTTTATAGAAAGAAAATATAACAATTTTTTTGTTTAAAAAGGCAATTTTTTTCTTCTAATAAAGCTAAAACAAATGCAGCCTTTGTTAAAAGAATTTTAAATACTGCAAAAAAATCCTTTAAATAAGCAATATGGTTCTAAAATCGAAAATTCAAATTAATCTCCATAATTTAAATTTAGAAAAAAATAAACTAAAAAGGTTCTATTTTTATTGGCTTCAAAAGCCATGGAAAAGTAACCATCTTTATATAGTTCTTTAAAGCGAAAAGATGACCAACTATATATTTATGTGAAAAATTAGTTAAATAAAGTATTACAATTTTACATCAAAAAAATAAATATTGACCAATAGGTCATTTATAATGATAAAATTAATAAATTACTCCATATTGGCATTCTAACAGAAATATTTATCTTTCCAGTAAATTTAACGAGTGTGGTTAAAAAAATATTGGAAACGATTCGAATTTATCAACTTTTGCGCGTTAAACAATATTTTGAACAGATAATAAAATAAATTGTCTTAAATAAAATTTTTTAATCTATCTAAATATCATTAAACTTACGTTACATATTAAAAATAAAATTCAGAGCTGAAAAAGGGGCCTCATAATAAAATACCTAAAGTAGTATACATGTGAATATATATCTAATTAGAAAAATGGATTAGGTCTCAAAAAACCAAATTTTTAAAATTAATAAATGACTAACATTGATAATTGCATAAAAGCAAAATAAAAATAGTAATAAACAAAGACAATATGAAGTATTAAACTAATTCTCTTTTTATAGATTATAAACTTTTGCATTAAAACTTAAAAACGCAATCCGATTAGGATTGGATCCAAATTTCGTTAAAGAGCGAGAATACGAAGAAGATAAAAATTTACGTGCATTGCAGGTTGTGTGTATCAAAACCAAAGTAAAAAAAACCATTCATTAGCGCATAATTAAAAACATTACCTGCTTAATAGTTAAAAATAGATCAAAATCAGTGAATTCAAGAAAGTTCCCGACAATACTTGAAACATTTTTAAAAAACATTATACTAAAATACAAAAACATTAATTTGAAAGTAATTAGTATATGCATAAACGCATTAGAAAACTGTAAATTTAATATGTAAATTACCATGAACGTATTACATTATTTCATCGTATATTTTTCAATTAACAATGAAAATATCTGTATGATATTCAATTTAACAACTTGGTCAACCTTTATCAATAAGTTCTTTTATCGTGATAATAAGTTATCGCAATTAGAGGAAAACCCATTATTAGGTGAATTAAAATACTAACTTCAAAAATGAAGACTTTAAAGAAAAGTAATAAGAATTTCATTAGCAGATTGCAATAATGGAAATGAGATTAGAGAATGAAATTGCAGAGTCGAAGGAGGAATTGCACAACACAAAAAAGACTCAACGCATGAGCACGAGAGCGAGCTGGCGGTTGTCGTGACAACCTGCTCGCCACCACATTTTCAACTTAATAAACAATCAAAAAAAAGCAAACATAAATTCGTAATCAACGCTGCTCCGCCGCCCCCGGCATTTGCCGCGTAAATGATTCTATGGTTTTAATAAAAAAATTAACATATCTCACAAACAATTTTTTGAAAAAAAACATTGTAAAAATATTAAATATTTAGGATATTGGAATGGACAAATTTCTATTGACAATAAACCTTGCTACTTGAATTCAAAAAACTGATCTATTACAATATAAAATCAACTAAATATGTATCAAATTAATTAAATAAATAACTTAATACGCCAATTAATTTTATTGAAAAAATGTTCTATCATCCCATAGAGAGTAGACAATAGGACACATTTGATTGTGCATCCCAATCAATTATGTAAAGTAACATTAAATTGAAAGTTTTATAAATGATTTACTGAACTGAAACCGATGCAATCTCGCACAGTGCAAGTTGTTATAATATTTTGCTTATTAAGATGTTTGAGTTTAAAAATGTTAGACAACAATATAGCATAAACTAAAATATGTATGAAAGTATTTAAATACTTCAATACCCATAAATAAAATGAAAATTCCATTAATTTTTCCCAATTATTATCATCAAAATAAAAATAGTTAAAAAGGCAAGATATGTTCAGCAAAAGGAATGAGCGACCACGTATCACGAGGTGTGGTATTAATATTTAGGGTGGAACATAAGTTTTGATACCCGATTTTTTTTGGAATTAAAAAATTCTCAATGCTGAGATTCACTTTCTCTATTTTTTATTTTGTAGAATGATATGTTCTCTTTCAAATGACTTATTTTTATCTTTTTATCTTTTCACAAAAAAATTTTATGAATTAATTAATCCCAAGAAAGCCGATTTTATTGTCAAAATTTTCTGCTGGAGAAATTTTGAGTTCCATAAAAAACCAAACATTTTAACAAAAATTCTCAAATTTTGCATAAACATTGTCTTAACTAAATTCTCTCAAAATAACTTTTCATTAGACTTTTTGTTTGCATTTTCAATGAAATATGCATTCTCAAACTGACCATGGTTCAAAATGCCTAAAATTAGTTTTTGTGTTATAATTTTGTTTAAATGAAATCAAAATGGGGGAAAAAGAGTTGAAATGATAGAGAACATAACAGTCTACAAAATAAAAAAGAAACTAAATGATTTTTTAAGAATTAAAAAAGTTATGAATTTTTAAACATTGGAAAATTTGGGTATCAAAACTTATGTTCCACCCTATATATTCAAAAAAACCAGCACCTAAAGTGCCACTAACAAAATTTTGAAATAAAGATTTTTAAGCAAATATTTTAAACTATCATAAATTGCAAGATAGAAAAACCTAGACAATTTATAAACTATATTTTTATATTTACTGTTAAAAATATAAATAAAAAGTGGTTTAAAAATATAATTTATATAATTAATTAATTGTATCCCTGCTCATAAATATAAATATTTCCTTTGACTAGGCTAATATTTATTATTCATATAATTCTTATGTTACATATCGAAATTAAATTGATGTAATTTTATATATTTTATTTTAAATTGTTTGACTTAACTGCTTAACTAAAAATTAATATCTGGATTCTTACACAATTATTTACCGATGAGGATTCTTTTTTAAGTTGTTAGTTTCTTTCGAGAGATTTTTCAAAATAAGAAATCCTTATTATATAAATTTTGCCATTTGGATTTAATCTTGGTATCATGTTGGTGCTCTGGTCTGCAAGAACGAATTAGATATATTTAATTTTATGCTTATTAAGATAATTTTTTGTTGTTTAAATTTAAAGCAAATTTTGAACAGTAAATTCGCCCGTTAAACAGCGCAAAAATTCAAGATAAGAATTTGCTTATTCTAAAATTTTTACTTTTGTGCCTAACGGCACCGACTGCTTTTAATTGATTTTTTTGGTGCTTTTATAAGCACCCATTGGTTCTGAAGAAAATTTTTTGCCAATTATGTATCAAAATTTAGGTTTTTTTCCCGAAAAACTTGATCTTGGAAAGAACGTAGCGAAAAATGTTTACGGCTTGTCTCTTAAAATTTTTCGAACTCGTTTTTGTTTCTTCGTGGTTTATTGTGCAATTTTTAATTCCAATATTTGTTTATCGTTCATTTATTGTCAGCACTAACAAAGTTAATAATAAGTAAAATAAACAATTTTACTATTGAATTGTTATGTAAAAATTCGAATTATCTGATTGTTTATATTGAATCATTAAGAGTCAACATGTAATTTATATTATCTAACTAAGAAATAATTGTCCAATTAAATTATTTTAGATAAAATTTGATGTAACTTGGGTTTGTGAGGTTCATTAACAATTAGTTAAAAATTAAATTAAATTAAATTAAATTACAGTTTTAATGTTATTTTTAATTGCATCTTCTGAATGATTAATTAAATTAGAAATATAATTTATAATCCTATTTTATGCTCATTCATTTGTAAATTGAATTGTTTTTTAACTAATCCGTGTGCACACTTCTCTGCTAAGTAATAATTTGCCATTTGAAAATGCTTACCGAACACATTTTCTTTAAATTGTTTAGAAGCTACATTGAGTTTATTAAATTTGAAGAATTTATAAAAAAGATGGCTTTTATTTAAACAGATTTTTAATTCTTTTTTTTACCGTAATACATATTTAATTGCATTAAAAACATTACACCTTTTGAATTAATGAATTTATAAGAAATACTTTTTAGTCAATTTTTATTAATTTTTAATTCACAATTTTTCCGTTAATACATAATTTTATTGTCATTGGACGCAGATTGCACATTACGGTCATTTGAAATTTTCCTTTGGCGCTATGGCGAGTTGTAGGGTCTCTCGTTGATATTTCATGACAATATATGCAAAAAAAATTTTTTTTTTATATATTGGAATTATCTTCCTTTATCTTTGGAAAACCAAATTTTGATTTTAACCATTTCTATCTTGACAGAAATTTTATATGTATAAGCATAAGTTTTTTTATAATTATATAGTTAATCATAAGCTGACGGCAGACTGATGATTTTAGCGAAATTTTTCTACAAGAAACGGAAATTCTTTGTTTTGTTTATTTCACTCAGCAGACGCATGAAGGTGTAGCTCGGCGGCTTTCTTTGTCACTTCGTTCTTTTTTTCTAATAATTTAAAAAGCTTTTTAAGTTAAGTCAACTTTATAACCATTCCTTTGTGCATAAGTGCTTTTTGTCTTTAAATTTTTCTTTTTTCAAAACAAATTTTAACATCAATTCATAGATGCTAATTCTTGTAAAATTTTAATTGAGTTTAATCTTTTTATCTTATTTTTCCAAAGGAAATCTTTTATTTTGTTATCATTTTTTTACTTAATCAGAAAAATACACAATAAAGAATAGATTAATTGTAATATAATTTTGTAAAATAACTAGACAGTATAAGCAATTGCCAGAAAAATGTTTATGATTTAATAAAAATTTTTTCTAATATTTTTGATTTGGAACAATAATTTATGCCTATCCGAACTGTCTTAAAATTTTTTTTCTAAATTTTAGTATTCTTTCTGTTTTATATGATGAAAAGCGAGCCCCCCATGCTAAGTTGGTAGTATTTAGTAGGCACTTGTTATTTGTTTTTATTAGGGTTGTTCACGGTCGGTTAACCGAACCGAAGCCGAAAACCGGCTTTTTTGGGCCAAAAACCGAAACCGAAAACCGGGGGTCGGAAAACCGGCCTAACCAAAAGCGGCGTAACAATCCGACCGGTTTCGGTTTGAAAAACACACCCCTAAAGATAAGGGTTTTTTGAAGAAAATGTTACATGAGAACACAATTTGAGAAGAAGTAATAGGAATATATTGATAATTAATTCCTTGAATTGACACCCCCTTGTTTTATAATGATGGCCTAGTGGTTAGTGCCCAACTTTTGGTTGTTAATTTGCTTAGCAAAAACGACTCATTGAAAAAATGTATTGTAATGAAGAGCATATCAGAAAATTTGGGTAAATACTCTAGTTCATTAGACAAGTATTTGAAATGGACCATGCAGAAACTGAAAAATTGAGACAATCCAAATGAACTTCAATCGCCCACGAGGATTAACTATCAAATACATATAAATATGCAAAAAATACTATGTTGAATTTAAACGAAAAAAAACTCAGTACAATATCATAATCGGAGAGATTTCAAATACCAAATATAATACTTAAAAAAATCTTAATATTGATTAAACTAAAAGATAATAAAAATAATTTATTTCTTGAAATATTTTGAAGAACACAATTAACATTATTATATTTAAAAAAATCGTTCCAATTGTTAATCGATAACCAAAGAACTCTTATATTGATAATAATAAGAAGGATCATTTTACGATTGCTAATTAATCTTATCTCGATAAAAGGCCATAGTGCTGGAACAATAACGCGAATTTCCATATCAGCGCCTCGCCCATCACTATTATCAGTGAGCGATCAGGTAAAAAATAGAAAGATCAATGACATTTTTTGTAGATAATATTGAACATCTGTTAACAGGTAGAAAAAAATACGAAAAATATATTTATCAAAATGAAATAGCGAATAAGGGACAAAAAATCAAATTATAAATTTCACACACTAAAAATATTTTCTGTTACAATTCCACTGTGTGCCTATTTTTGCATAAAATTGTATACATTAAAATAATTATTGACTGATAAAACGAAAAATAACAACAAAAAATTTTAAAAAAACTATAAGAAATAATAAATCTGAAGTGTCTAAAAACATTAAAGGAATTGGATAGCGCAATAAATGAGCTAAATTTAAATTGTGAGGGACTTTGACAAGTATTCAAACAGATAATGCTGGTGTATACTTTTAAAATTGTAAATATTTATTAAAATTTTTTATGAAAAAAGAACCATTTACATTATTTAGATCAGACAAAAAATTGCCGAACTAATCAAAAAACTTGACCATAAAAAGAAATCCAAAAAAGATTTAATGCAAAAAATTAATTAATTAAATAAACAACAAAACTAATTATTAAAGCTACGAGTTTTATGAAAGGATGATTCGTGAAGTTAATTGAATGGGATGCTATTATTTCATATTAAAAGCACAAAACAGTGAATAAAAAATTTATTAATGTTAGTTTTACTATAAAGACAAACGCTTTAAGAAAAAAAAACAGAAAAACTCTGAAATTGCGAAGAAATAATTTTGAATTTCTTACCCTAATCGCTATTTATTTAAATTTTTATTGTGCCCGACCAATTAAAATGCGTGGGACCTTTACAAATGGCAATTGCAAACAAAAATGTGACAATAATTTTCCACAATGAGTAGGGTCTTTTAAAAATATTAAACAAAAATATAAAAAATAAGCCAATTTAACCAATTCAAAAAACCAAACCAATAAAAAGTTTTATGAAACATTAAGAATTGAAACTTATTTATAAGACTTTTATCTATTCGCATTTAAAAAATAAAACTGCAAGACAATATCGAATATTATCCACGTTCAAAAAAACATGATTCGAAGTTGATCAATAGGCGGACTATACAAATCATGAGTAGCACCGGCAGGCGCCCCCTCTTCCATAACAATTTATACTTTGAGTCCAATGTCCAAAAAAATGGTAGCAGTGCCAACCCGACCCAAAACCCGATATTTTTCTCAACACGCGGGAACGCTGATTGGCACCGCCTGACCTCCGTTTTTTTTGCTAATTTTCATAAGAAACCCCTCTAAATTTTTCAAAATTTTCCGACACCGCCAAACCTGTTTTCCTCACCTTAGTCATACTCTTTCTAAAAAATTTAGTAAATGTTTTAGTTCTTTGTTTCTTCAGGCATCAGTATTTTAATGCAAAAATTTTTCTATAAAGTGGTACCAACAATGAATTTTTTTTTGAAAACCGAAAAAAACAATAAACCTAAACCGAAAACCGGGGGTCGGAAACCGGTCTAACCGAAAACACAGGACCCCCGGTTTTATAAAACCGGCCATGAACAACCCTAGTTTTTATTTATAAAATTATCAACTCATTATCATCTGTATTTTAACTAGCAAACTGGCAAAAAAAGAAACATCATTAAATTCGGAGTACATCCTTTTACAATATGCTTTTCATTTGCATACTCTAATTGTTTATTTTTTTTCTTTTAGAGATATGTTTATTTGTTTATTATATTAGTTTTACTTAATATGTATCATTTTATTCAATTTTTAAGTTTGTTAAAATTATGGTACATAGGTACTTTAAAACTCTTTCCCTAAGATTATAGATTTTGATCGAAAAATAGGAGAACCCCCTCCATTTGAAGCACCACCGGATAAAATTCAAATTTTGCTGACAAAAAAAACGCATCGCCAACTTTTTTTTGTGCAAAGTCTTTTTGCTATTTTTATGCCTGTAAAATCTCTGAATACATTACCTACCCATCAGTAAAGCAATTAGGTACCTAGAATAATTAGTGCTAAAATTTAGAATTAAAATGAGTGAATCTTAAATACATGAAACCCAAGAGAGCGAAGGACCCGTGCCAAAAAAATTCGCCGGGCCTTTTCCGTGAAGCAAAAACTTGAAGTGGTTGAGTATTCTAACTCAGTTCATTCGACTTTACGGTATTTCAAAATCGATCGCAAAAATATCAGAGAGTGGGTTGAACAGGAAGCAATATTGATAGATTTCCAGTATACCTATGAACAAAAATTTGGCAATTTTTTGAATTTACTTATAGAATCAAAAAACTTTAACATTTGAACAAGCGGATCTTTACCACTATTGGCAAAGGCCACAGAGTTAAAGGGAAAACCCCAAATTCGGACCAAAGCAAAAACAACAAATTCGTACCACAAAAACCCTAATTAAATTTTTCCTCAAGACTTTTGTTTGAATATGAATAATGATGGATTTTTGAGTGACCATTCATTGGATTTATAAAAAAGTTTTATGAATTAAAAGAATTGTTAGATCGTAAAATAGAAGCACCCTCTCCATTTGAAGCACCCCCTAGATGAGGATCGAAAAATAGAAGCACCGGTGCTTCATTAGAGAAGAAGGTTGACCACGGCCGGTTTTAAACCGGGGTACCGGTTTTCGGTTAGGCCGGTTTTGCCTCCCCCGGTTTTCGTTTTCGGTTTCTGGCCGTCCCCCGGTTTTCGGTTTCGGTCTTACCGTTTTTCTGTTTTAAAACATAATTTTTGCTTGAAATTTTTTTATATGCTTTAATAAGTCATTTATGAGATTTTTAATGGGAATCAAAGGGACCAAGTTTCCCGGTAAGAAGGTGCGTGACTACCCGGATAAAACATATTTTGATAGAGATCCTAGGTCTGCTGGCTGCGCTGACAGTCACCACCGGAAAAAATTTTGAAAATTTTAAGTAACTTTGTTAAACAGAATTTTGCCCAAGTTTTGTGAAAAAGTTCTTTTTTTTCGAGATTTTTTGATAGAAATACACTGTTTAAAAACTTTTTGGAGGGCAGGCAGTGCCGATAGCGCCGCCAAAAAAAAATTTGAGAATTTGTCTGGGTTTGTTAAGAATATCGTATATGAAGTAAAAGTCGTAAAAATTTACAACTTATTTTTCATATCACGGGATAGAACAAGCACCGAACATGCTCATAGAACCTATGCACAAACCACTAGGCCATTTGTAAAACAAAAATGACTAATATAAAAAAAATTATCTCTTGCCTTTTGTCTCTTGCCTTTTGAAAAATTTATCCAAAAAATCTCATCATTAAGGGTCTATTTTTCAAACCGAAACCGGTCGGTTTAGTACCCCCGGTTTTCGGTTAGGCTGGTTTTCCGCGGTATGGTACGTTTCCGGACCGCCACTTCCGGACCGCCGTTTCCGGACCGCCGCTTCCGGACCAAGCCACTTCCGGACCGCCGTTTCCGGACCGCCACTTCCGGACCGCCGTTTCCGGACCGCCACTTCCGGACCGCTTGAAAAGGGACATTTCCGGACCAAAATTTATTAACAAAATTTATTTTTCAAAAATAAAATTTCGGAAAATCTAGGCCTAGGTTAGGCTTAGGGGTACGATTTTTTTTCCAAAAACTCGTTTCTAGGGGTATTTTGGGGCGCTGAACACGAATCTGACCTTCTTTTTACCAATTTCGAACCCCTAACCCAAGAATTCGAACATCGGGACGAGAATTTTTTCAGAGAAATTTTTCTGACAAAATTATTGCCTAAAAACCAACGCACACTCGACTACGGCGGCCAGAAGGTGGGCGCCGCTCGCTCGCTATTTAATCTTTTTTTTTGCAAAATGAACAAGTGTTTATTCCTCAAAACAGAAAATTTTCAGTAACAAATTTAACGATGAGCGTAAGTCAAATAAATTAAGGATTCATTTGATTCCTGCCTGTAACGTCGTACAAGCCTAAAATTCTTTTTGTCAGCCTCGCGATATCGTCTCGCTTTCTTTGGTGGCTCATATCCGGCAACAAATTTGGCGAAGTTGGCGTCCACCAGCTTTTGTTCCCTTCGAAGAGTCCTATGTTCTCTCGTGCTCGCTCCACATTTCAGGCGCAAAGAGCGGCTGCATACGCGTGCCACTGAATCGCGTGCGTACTGTATAATAATCGACAAACCTAAAGCTTATTGTAAAAATTTTATACCAAAAACTCTCGCTGACCAATCCAAGAGAGGTTACAGTTCTCAGTCGATGAATTTTCGAGAGCAGCAATGACGGCTGTTATGTGGGCCAGCGATAGAAATGCGATTGAAGTGATAGGGGAACACCCAGTTTTCCCTCCTAAATTTTTGGGTTAGCAAATGGCGTAAAATAAACAAAAATACCGTGCTAAACTGCAGTAAACTTGTGACAAAAGTTGTCGGGTGATGGAAAGTGCCATCCGCAACATTTTTATCCGCATTGTGTTTATGGAAAATGAAGAGACTTCCCTGGTGTTGGAGTTTTTGTTGTTTCGTTTGGTCTTAATCTCATCATTATCCATCGATTCCTAGAGTTATTTGTAAAGTGAAAGAATAGATTATATATGTTAAGTGGATGTACAATATATTCTATAAAAATTTTCGTAAAAAGTCGACTTTTTGTTCGAATTTGAGGGTCAGAGGTTCAGAACTGGTCAAAAAGAAGGTCAGATTCGGCTTCGGCGCCTCAAAACACCCTTAGAAATGAGTTTTAAGAAAAATCCAGGTCTAAATATTACTCTTAAGCCTAACCTAGGCATAGTTTTTCAAAAAATTTTCTTAAAAAAAAATTAAATTTCATGATAAAATTTTGGTCCGGAAATGTCCCTTTTCAAGCGGTCCGGAACTGGCGGTCCGGAAACGGTGGTCCGGAAACGGCGGTCCGGAAGTGGCTTGGTCCGGAAACGGCGGTCCGGAAACGGCGGTCCGGAAACGGCGGTCCGGAAGTGTCCAGTTCCCGGTTTTCCGACCCCCGGTTTTTGGTTTCGGTTTTTAGCCCAAAATTTCTTAGTATCATTCGAAAGCTCTAAGTATTCCCTAATTTATCCCAAAAATCAAGACAATTTAGCTATGTTTTGGAAAAGTTTTGGTAAAAAATTGACAAAAAGCAGATTTGCTCAAATTTCCTTACTTTTGAGGGCATAACTTTTTTATAAGTCAATTAAATTTTTTGCTTTTGAAGGCACACAAACAGAGAACATTTAGAGCTTTTGAATGTTACTAAGTATGATAAATTTCGTTGGTTGTAAGAAGAGTTATGTCCTAAACAACATGATTCGGAAAGTTGTTAAAAATTTGTCTAGTTTTGGCCCAGTAGTGAACCAAATGCGGGTCTGGGAAGTGCGAGCTAAAGCCTAAATTTTTTTCGTGCATTTTCGACTTGTATCAAATGAAAGTTCGGGTAATTTAAAAACTATTAATGATTATTGTAGTAAATGTTAGCTATCATTCTGTTTTTCTTTTCTTTAGATATCACTATTTTAAAGTAAGTTATGGGAAAAAAGCTGTGTCCGCAAATTGGCCACCCTGTAATATTTAAATAATTAATTAATTACACCATTATTTTACGCTTCAATGTCCTTCGGATGTTTTTTGGATGATTTCTTTAAATAATCATGTTACCACAGAGTCAAATGGTCAAAAGGTTAATTCAGAAAATATGTAGTGAATGTTTACCAAAGCTTTATCTTATTTGTCCATTATGCATTCAAACTGCTTCTAGTTTTTTACAAATGTAGACTTTAAATAATCAAATTTTTTTCAATAATTTTATTAAAATTACATAAACTTTAATTACTTCAAAAACCTTGCAAACATACCACAACAACTTTTCGTTTATTTATTTCAAAACATTTTTTCTTGTCGCATATATCTAAAAAAATAAATTTGGTTTTTTATAATATATCGCCTAAATTTGGGCAAATTAGCAAATTATGCAACTGCGTCCCATTGGTTCGACCCAATTTTTTTTTTCTTGCATTTTATAATCTTGTAAGAGCGTAATGCAAAAAATATAATAACAACGAAAAAAAATTAATTAAGAAAATTATTTCAAAAGGGTATTAATACGAATAACGGTACAATTGTATAAGCGAATGCTTTAACCAATTTAAGAAAAAAACAAATTATAAAATGAGTGAGTTTTTCAGTACAAATCTTAAATACTATTTCAAATTGTACTTGCAGCGAAAGCATTAGGTATAAAAACATAAAAAGGAACAAATTGATGAACAACCAGCTGAGAGTAATTTAAATTGCGGAAATAATTTTTACGGTAGATAATGACATATTTTACTCAAAAAAAAACGAGAAAGACTCGTACCATTACAAGTCATAACAAAACCTTAATTAAGTTATTTAATAAAAACATTAAGTGAATTCATGAAAAATAATTATTAACTGCACTATTTTTTTAAATTATGAATTCATCTTTATTATTGAAATGAATTAGATGAGCGAATATACAAACGGAAATCCAAAACTTCCTATTAAATTGAATGCATTCTTAAAAGTTCACATTTTTTCAATTGGTTCAATACAAAATGAAAAACATTCAGATCGTATAGCAAAAATCCTTTGAAGAAAATATCAAAAAAAAAACAAACAAGAACCCTGAAAAATAAAGAGCACTAAGCTGGCTTAAAAAGAGGCCAGCTGTCAAGCGAAGAACTAAACAGCAATTTAAATTAAAAGGAAAACTTGCAATTTTAAAAAGTTTTAAAATATAAATAAATTATTAAGTAAGAAATCGAGAACGTTAAGTGTTTTTAGATGTATGCACCAAAAAAGACTAATCTCAAGCGGAAACTGCATTTCATATTTTAGAAAGAAGAATTATTTTCTTATTTTAGAAAGAAGAATTATTGTTATATGGGATGCTTAAAATCATTGAAAAATAAATTAAAGAAACACAAACTTTAAAATTTTAATGGCCATCAGACCTTTAAAAAAAGCATGGATTTTAAGCCCTAAGATATTTGCTAGCAGAGTATGAGTAAGACCGCCAACACCACTGTACAAGATAATTTTATGTTTAAATTATATAATATTCTAAAACTTATATATTTACAAAATTAAAAAATTCTGTCACAGTTTAAAAATATACATACTTTAAATATTTTTGTTTATACCTATGTATTAGATTAAAGAAAAAAGTTGCAATAACAAAGATAAAAACTTTTTATATAAAATTAATAACACACTTGAATACAGAAAAATCAAAACTCGTTAATATAAATCACTTTTAAATAAATATTAAAAAACAAAAAAGACATAAACGACTATTGTAAATTTCTAAAAAAGTATATTTATGCTGAGTTCGGAATACAGTGTAAAATAATAAATATATCCATTAGATAATTTACCGAATTTTCCAATAAATACATAATTAACATCATTGACTACAATGGGTGATGTGCTGGTAAAAATCCCAGTTCAAAGATTAGTATTGCTTCTCCTTTGGGCGTCAAAAATCGAATCATTTAAAAAATAAAAGGAATAATAAAATTTTTCCAAGTTCAAAGACAAACTTGGTTAAAATAAAAAGACCAAGATAAATGTTAACAACCAAATGCCAATTTCTCATTAATAAAATTCATCAAATATAACCAACAGTATTTGCAGTATTTGCTTTACGAAATTAGTTAATAAAAGGTAACTTCACTAACTTATGAATTTGACAAAACATTTTAAAACGAACACAAGAGCCAAGAAAAAAGATTACAAAAAAATATGTTTTAAAAAATCAATATTGAACCGAAAGGCCAAAAAATGACAGAGTCTATTGATAATAGAAAAATTAAAATGCAAATATTGCGCCAGAAGGGAATGATTTTTAAACCGGTATGTTGTTTTCTACAACAACCGATTGCGATTTTTTTAATATTTACATGCTCAATAATAAATTCGAAAAGCTAAAAGAAAATAAAATAACCTAATAAGATTTAAAATATATCTTTATGACCTGCATAAATCTTAAATTATAACCATAATATATTACCAATATAAATAGATATCTTGACTTTTTTACACAAAGGCCAAAAAGAGGAGTTGGAAATTGCCTTTAAACAATAATTAAACTTAGATGTTTAAAATTATTTATAAGAAAACATTTATAATTGTATAACACCACACCACTTCATCACATAACAAACTTACGACAATGTGCAGGGAGAAAGCAATTATGTTTCTGAAAACAAACAAAAAGATAAATTAAAACAATTTGCCTCTTATGAACAAATAATGAAAAGAAAATAATGGAAAATTTTTTTTTCTAAAATCAAAACAACAATTATAATTTTGAATTTCCAGTGTACGCAATACAGAAAAAGATAACATACATCTTTTATTTGGATATGCGTTTCCGAACTAAAGCATCGAACTTTATCTTATTAGTTAAATTAAAGAAAATAACAAGAGAAAAATGTATAAGCCAAAAAAAATAAGTGCCAAAGAAAACGAAAAATCAAAACCCAAAGCAAAATAACAAATAAAAAAACTTATAAATACTATGTTGAGAGAGGTTCTACTACAATGTCAATAAATTTTGTCAAATCTGAAATTTTGCAATAAAGAGGATTAATCGCTTGTGTTGTAAGCGACCATCGAGATGTTAATTTCAAAATAAAAAAAACTAGTTATTGAAAAAGAGAATGTTTGGGAACAGCGATGATAGTGTCGTTGAATCAGCACCCATAATAGCGTCGTGATGATGACAGCGTCTGGATAAATTGGAATAGCTGGTATTTGTTGTGAAGCCGTTAATAAATTTTTGTTGAATGAAGAACATGTTTAAACAAATATTTACATAAAAAAATTTGATTTAATATACTAATTTTTATTTTTGAAAGAATAAAAAACTAGAAAAGATTTGATATAATAGAAAGGAAGGTTTTTCAGTAATACAATAGTGAGTAAAATAAAACCAAAAAATATAATTTTAACCCAAATTAAATACTGTTATTTCTACAAATTGCCAAACGAGAATTAAAAAAAAACTTTAAAAATCTCAGACATAATTGATGATGTAAAAAAAATAAAAAATAATTTATTGTATTTTTTAATTTATTACATACCATAAATTAATTATGTCTTTCTACCCACCATGTCCTTGCTGTGGTGCCGAGGACCACTTGGTAAAGAAAAACAATATTTCCTATTGTTTTGCAAATAAAAATTTTAGGTGAGCAATTGTGCCGTGGACAAGGGCCAAGTTGAACGCTTTCCAGTGTTCAATAAGCGCTGTTTGAGCTGCCACGTCAGAGGCCATACCCCTGCGTCATGCAAAAAATAATTGTATTTTGAAATAAATTAACAAATGTTTGAGATAGACTCGCTAAATTTAGAAGTCAGATTCATGAACCAAGCTTACTTATTTTCCCAAAATATTGATCATAAAACTAAAGACAAATAAATTAGCCAAGAAGAAAATAAAGTTAAAAATGAAATTCCTAAAGAAATCATGGAGAAAATAATGAATGCTAAAAATAATAAAACTTCTTAAAGTGGCCAACCCAAAATGAATATATTTAACGGTAAAAAAAGAGGTTAAGATTGAGAAAACTACGGAAGAAGGGGTTGTGGCATGTGGGGTTGAATGTAATCATCTAAATCTAAAAATTATTTTACATACAAAATTGGACCTTTTATCCCAAAATATTCTGGCTATTTTTTTGTACCATAAGTTAGAAGTCCAATAAAAATTAAAGAATTTGTGCCCGATTTGTACTCTTATACGCGCCAAAATTATTTTTAAAGGACATTCACACATTTCCAATACCTATCGAATGAGGCCAAAATGGTGATTTTTGAGTAAAAAATGTGAGTGGTTAAAATATAAAATATTTACAGACACTTCAATCACAAAATTATCTCCGCAAATAAATAATGTTAATAATACATGTTTAATTAAAGGCTATTTTACATCAACCAAAAAATAATACCAAAGAAGGATTAAAGGCAAGGGTCGAAAGATAAAAAATTATACAAATGAGTAAAATTAAGACTTGCAGAAATAAAATTAAATATAAATGCTTATTAAATTTTAAACCAGAACACAGAAATAAATGTTCAGAGCATGTTGAATTTATTAAAAATATATGTATTTATTTGAAATATATGCAGACTGGCACTCAAGTTTGAGAAATCAGAATAGACAATGCAGGGGATGCAAAGATGCCCGAAGAATAATAATTAAATTCCGTAATCATTCAATTGTACCAATAAATTTCAATTAAAAGCCAAATTTTTGCAATCATAATAGAGATGCCTACAAATTAATTTATATTATAATTCATAATAAAATGGCTAATAAATCTTCAAAATGCCAATTTATGATTAAGCACTCATAAAATTATGAAAAAAATTTACAAGTTTCTATTTTTTTAATTTTTAAACTAAAAAAATATATAATAGAGAAATTAAAAATTTACATTATTTGATTGCATTCTTTTCAACTAACTTCTTATAATTTGAGCTGGTAAAAAATATGCATTATCTTGGCAAATTTACGCATATACATGCTTATAAAAGCAAAACCTGTACCAAATCCTCGATATGCAGAAAAAAAAGTTCAAAATTAGGGAAGCAAATTTAGCTTTAAAAAAAGAAATCCCGCACATTGCATAAGCTCTAGAAAAGTCGCAAAACTGATTTCAAAAAAAAAACATTAAAAGTAAACCAAATAATTTTATTATCCTTAAAAAATTACAATGTTTGATAAAAACCGGGAAAAGAATACAAAAATAAAAAATATTGAAGCAGCACAGGCGATGTGTCGTACACCGAGAATATAGCATCGTGATGAACTTAAAATTAAAAAATACAATAATACAATTTTATAATTAGACCTATTTACGCACTTAGTGTTTATAAACTTAAATTGTTAAAATGGTAAAATCTTTATATTATAATGAATGTAATTTTGTCCAAAATAAAATTTACTTCTTAAATACTGTGCTGCCCAAAGATGAAATTCGTATAGACATGGTCAAGAAAATCATATTATTAATCCAAAATTTTTATTGTGACAAGCATCAGCTAACTAAACTAATATTTAATATAATAAGAAATTGTTTGATAATAAGAACAAATAATTACGATAAAACTTGTGCAGGCAATGCACTCACGGCACACCTACAATCAACTTACGGCGAGAAACATGCAAAAGTCTAGGTATTATGGAACGGTATTCCAATATATGTAAGATACCTTTTAGCTGCATATTTTTTTCATTTAATAAAAGAGTTTGTTCACTAATAAAAACAAGGATAAACAATAAAGCTTATACAGTAATTTAGATGAACTTAGCGAAACTCGATAAAAATAATGGGTAAATAAGTATTGCCATTAAAGATTTCTGCAATTATATAATTGAATATTAAAGTTGCATATTTCACTTGCTAATAAAATGTGTAATCATAAACATACGATTATACAATAAGTGACCGATGCAGGACTTGAGTCCAGTTTTGTTGGACAGGATCCAAATATATTTTGAAACTATTATTTTAACCACTTCGAAATTGAAGTATAAAAACAAACAAATTCTCAATAAAAAATAGTGGGTAAATACATGCCAATTTATCTTGTAAAATTGAAGTAACAAAGTTGCATTTCTAATTGCCATTAAAATGTGAATTTTTGAATAAAAAATACAGGTAATAATGAAATGCTTATAATAGAATTTTTCCTGGAATAACTAAAAGAAGACGAATTTTTTGATATTAAAAAATACTATTTGTTCGCTTGCAACTTCAATGGAGCATGAAAGAGGTGATTTTCTCTTGTTAACCGCCAAGCCAATGAAAAGTTCGAATGGAAGCACTAATTTCAGCCAAATTACGCAATTTTATTTACAACAAGAATTTCCTACTGAATATTGATAAATTCGTTGAAGTGACCTATGCAAATAATAAAAAAATTCTTTAGAGTGGCCAACCACAATGAAGGTTTTACAACATAACGTTGCTTTTGTCGATGGGACACAACGCTTTTTCCTAAAGATAAATGTTCTAATATACCGGTTTCTACAATTACATATATTAAAGGTTTGAAATCAAATGATTAATTTTTTTCAATAAATGGTAGATATTACAAAAAAAAATTTATTGCAAAAATAAGCTGACAAATTTATTAGTACCAACCGATAATGCAAAATTTTAACTCTTTGTTTCAGTTAGTATCATAATGAACAGCCACAATAATTACAAGATTGGACTATACCAACACTATGGGTCGGCTCCAGCGGCAGAGAAAAACTCCTGTACTGTCTCGCTTTTTCTTTTTTTCTCTATATGTTCTCTTATTTTGGCGTACTGTCTTCACCTTCTCATTGATAAAAATACCATCTCGCACTTCGATACTCAAAACTTTTAATGCATACTCAAGATCTGCTTCAATCTTGCACCATCGCTAGAAAACAAAATTGCGCACTGAATGATAGGTCAACCTTCTCGAGTTATAGGTCAAAAATGCAATTTTTTCTTGTTATTAGATTATATGGCAAACTCAGATACGCGTAAATTGACTATAGCTTTTTTGGTATGTGTTAAATTTTCCTCCAATTTTCTCCATGGTTATAAAATAAAATTCTGAATCGAAAAATATAAAAAAATTTTATTTTTTTCAAAATTTTCTAATTTTTCTTAAGTCGGGAAACGATGTTTCTAGGGGTTATCAGGGTCGCTGATCACGAATACAACTTCCATTTCGACAAATTCCAACTCCTTAACTCTTGAAATGAAGAAAAGCATTATTGTTTTGAAATGGTGTAAAAATAGTGTCAAGTTTGGCGCTTTGTTTAATTTTGTCTGCTGCTGGAGCCGACCCATAGTGTACCAATAGTATTGGTTAATATATCAGGGATACGATATGTTCTGATTTGGAGGGTTCAAATCTGAGAAACTCAAAATGTTCTGATTTTTCTGAATTCAACCTAATGTCTTTATTGGGTCTGATTCCGTGAAATTCCCCCCAAATTAGCTCATTTTTTAAAAACATGTTTTGGCGTTCTGTCTAATATTTATTTCTCAGTTCTTTTTTAACAATGGCTATTTTTTTTTCTTTAATGTTATTTCTCTTTGCATTCCGTAAACAGCAGCAGCAGAAGGTTGAGTTCAGATAGGAACGGCAGCTTACAAATCCCTCAAACAAAAAAAATTTAAGAAAAAACATTAAAAACTCTTTGAAATAAGATGATGTAAAAAAAACAATAATCTATGCTATTATTGTCAAGCATATAATTTAAAATAACAAAAAACAGTGATATTTAATAAAATGAATCTAGTTATTCAATATTTTGTTCAATGTTGAATAATTATCATTGAATGCAAATGTCATTTTTTCAATTATTTCAATTGCTTATCTATATCCGACCTCCAAGCTAAAATAAGCATTTATATCGCCTATAATTGCGATTATAATTACGACAAAATCATATTTTCTTAAAAATGAATAAACATTAAATGACAATACCTTAACATATTGGTCAATTATTGTTATCTTTACTTAAGACTGCAAAATAAAACAAAAAGAGGACTGCAAATGTCTTGCTCAAGAATTACCAAGTTTGTACCCGAATTTTGTTTTTGTTAAATAATCAAAAGATTGTCCTACGTACATAGAAAATATAAATGAAGCAATAAATAAATATATAATCGGTCTGACATGGAACACGAGTTTCGCATTTATACTCTCGGCTATTTTAAAAGTTTTGCAAGATTGAGTGGATGTTGTCTGAGAATGATCTGGCGCTGAAAAAGCAAAATACCAATGAAACGAATTATACAAAAATTAATTCGTGAATGTATAAAAATTTTTTCAATAAACAAGAAACTATGATTAAATTTAAAAAATTAAACAAAATTGTCAATCTTTTCCTATAATTTATCATTTATTAAATTCTTATGGCTCAAATTAAAAAAAAGGACAGCCTGCTGTGTCCACGTATATTCACGCCAAGACAACAAGGAATGTCCTCGGACCATGCTTCTGCACCGTTGGACCCCATAAATTTATATCAAGCGATTACTTTTGTTATGGCCACTTCGTGTAAATTGTGGATGATGCAAAAAGTGGCGGGCTAAAGGCCAATTTGAATTATGATGCGATGTGCAAATGAGGGGTAAGAAATGAAGTAAAAAGCGGGGAATGAATCATCGGCAAAATGATTATCCGGCGATTCCCCCGGCATTCGGGGGTTACTTCCGTCTGGTCATTGTCCCTCCCTCCCATTGTTTCGGTTTGGGCCCATCCGGTGCCACAATTGGTGCTGCGGGTGGGTGAAATCACCCGCCCCTTCTTTCTCCCCAATTTCTCGCCCATTTCCGCTCTCGTCGCCAAAAAATTGGCGACATTATATGTATTAAAATCATTAAATCAGAAACTTTTTTTTGTCTAGTTTTGTTGACATTTCGGGCATAAAAAAATTTATTTCCAAGCATTAAATGTATGCCTCTACTTAAGTATCTATTATCAGATTTTGATGGGAATGATTTTTTTAGATAAATTTAAGCGCGAATGGATAAAAGTTTTATAAATTCGTTCCAATTCATCCGGAGATGATGCCTAAACTATTTAAAATATATTGAAACGAGACTGGAATCTGGGTCTGAAGTTTTCAAACCATATCTTCATAATGTCGAATTTCAAAGAATTCGATTGGGCTTTGCAGCCCACCGATTTATTGGAGAAGAAAAAGGGGGGGCAAAAGACCAAAGAGTCGCTCTCCCTCGGACCCCCTCCCTCCCCGCACGGACCCCCTCCTCTCCCACGCTCCACCAAAATTAACAATAAAATTGTCACCAAAAACCCGTCCCTCCAAATTTTATGTGATTGATTGGTAGATAGAAATGAACATTTCCAATGTAATTCACATTTATTCGTTCACTTTAGTGAGTTGTTGCGTTTTCATCATTTTGTGGTAAAAATTGTTGTGAAGATTAAATTTTGCATTTTATTGTAAAATTGTGGTAAAACTAATAAAGCGAAAAATTGCCCAAAATCCCAATTTGCCTAAAATTTGCCAATTTGCCCCTATTCTGCCTAAATTGTGCCCCACCGCCGCCAGCAAATCCATCCCAAGTCCGACCTCCACATTCTCTCCCCCACAATAAGCCGTGCCCGGAAAATGCGTCAGTGGAAAAAGCGTCAGTAGAAAATGCGTCAGTGGAAAATGCGTCAGTGAGACAATATAGACGAGAAAGTCAAGATGTTGAGTTGGGACATTTCCGGACCAAACTTTTATTACCGAAATTAAATTTTTTTTTTAAAGCAAAATTTTTGAAAAACTAGGTTTAGATTAGGATTAGGGATAATTTTCAGGTTAGTTTTTTTTTCAAAACTCATTTCTAGGGGTACTTTGAGGCGCTGAACACGAATCTGACTTTCTTTTTGACTAGTTTTGAACCCATAATCCCCAATCAAACAAAAAGCCGACTTTTTTTAACGAAAATTTTTATTTTCTGAACGTATTGCTTAAGCCTAATGACAGAATTACTCAACAGCAAAAAAAGCCATTTCTAGGGTAATTTAGGGCGCTTATTACGAATGTCTCCTTCATTTTTCATAATTTCGAATACCGGACCCGAATTCGTACATTGGCATTATACCCATAATCAATAAGATTTTACTATCAAATTTGGAATCAATCGACAACTCTCGACGAGACCCCATGATCAAAAAGCAGTCATCCTTAGAGTACGGTTTTTCCCCTTTCATTTTAAAAAAAAGGTCTCACTGACGCATTTTCCACTGACACATTTTCCACTGACGCATTTTCCACTGACGCATTTTCCGGGAGCCCAATAAGCCATTGTATTATAACATTTATTAAGTTGATTTAAAAAATATATTCAAACTAAAATTTAATTACCACCAAAAATAATAAATTCTTTTTACGAGCTATAATATATTATGCAAGAACTTGCTGAATAAAACCCAAAATAATAAGGGCCTAGAAACGCCTCGACATCAAGAATCGCCAGGTTCGTATCCCGGTTTTAGTGCAAAATCGCAGACACAGATCACTGCACTTGCGGCACCAAACCGAATTAAATGCAACAGAATAAATATTAAGGCCCAGTAAATAAAACAAATTCTTTATATAATTTATAATAGAAATGACTACAAAAATTTCTATAATAATTCAAATAGAATTGGCTACACTAAAGCAATAAATATCCTATTATGTTTGAGCACTAATAAAAATAATTTTTTTATTTCTAAAGTTATATTTAAAAGGAAAATTAAAAAATTATTAAATCTTGTATAAGAATCAGATTTATAAGCATTTAGTACAACTCTTTATCTAAACCTTCAAACAGAATGTAGATCATTCTTGGCTTCATTAGGAAAAATATGTACATTAAATAAAAAATAAAATATGAACATAATAAAATTTAAATTTTCACAAATATTAGTTTTGAAGTAAAGGATAAAACTTAGGCTGAAAGTGATTGATCGGCAGATTTTGAAAGTCAGCACAACAGGGGAAAATCAATGCAATTTGTGAATTTCAATGCACGTCTAGCTGATTAAAAATTAAATTTTTTCACTTTCGCATTGCTTACCAAGTGGGTACAACCCAATAAAAAGGAGAATTAAAAAATGATTATTTTTAAAATAAATGCATTAAAAAAATAGATAATACAAATTTAAAACACATTTTAAAGCAAAAGTATTTTTGTCCACTGTATGCCGTTACAGAAGCACAGCTGGCCAGCACCTCTGAACTAGCTGTACTTGAGTAAAAAAACAAAACAAATTTATTGCATAAGTAAAACTAATCCAAATTAAATAATTAGGAGAATAGAAAATAATAAAAAAAAATAGAAAAAATAAATATACAATTTACCCAACGTCTTTCTCAATATTAAAATACTCAAAGGCAAATACAAAAACAATTATTGTGTTGTATGTATGACGTACAATTTTGTAACAATGTACTACGAAGGTTAGTACACCCATAGGAGTAATTTTTTTAATTTCTTAACTATAGATTCGGTCATCGCATTCAAATAATTGAAAAACGCGTGTTTTTCGCAAGAGGCACACCGTAAAAAGAATAATTTTTTTCCATAATTAAACCAAAATAGAGGCCTAGGAAAACGTATCGCCATCAATAAATATCAAGTTTGTACCAAAATTCAGTTTATTCGTTAAATTATAAAAAAATGTCCTACATACAAGGATAAAATAAGTGAAGCAATAAATAAATATATAAGCGGTCTGACAAAGAATGCGAGTTTCACATTTATATTTTTGGCTATTTAAAAGTTTCGCAAGTAAAATAAAGAAACGGTTGAAATAATTATTAAAATAGCTTTAAAATTTTAGGGGTGATAGAAATGATGCCCGAGGAATAATAATTAAATTTCGAATTATTTAAAACAATTCCAATTAAAATTAAAAAATTTTTTATAATTTATAATAGAGGCTACAAAAATAATTAAAATTTGGATATTTATCTGCCCTTTTCAATAAATAAATTAATGCTAAATTGATTTTATAAATAATTATTTATGCAAGTAAACAAATATCGAAAAAGAAAATGATGTTTTTTCCATCAAGCCGACAAATATTGTATAATGACCTTCAAATTAAATCAATTTATTTTAATAAAAATAAAAATTTGTTAATTAACAGGCTGTGGTTATATTTACTGGTAAATATAAAGTTAAAACTAGTAAATTGAACGCCGCCGTCTAAAGAGAACCCGAATAAATTGTAAGCCTTAGCAAAACTCAAAACTGAATTCAAGGATGAAAAAAATGAAAGATAAACAAAATTCACACATTCTGTGACAAAAAAGATCAGCAAAAATAAGACAAATCTAATAAACAAAATGTCAACCAAAATTTTTGGTCTAAATTAAAATATCTTTAAGAATATTGAAAAGGTGGATTAAGATGTTATATCAAGAATTTAAAAAGAAAGTTGGATTAAGCAAACATTTTTTTATTATTTTTTTTTAATAACAAACGATAAAATAAATATCGCTGCCAATTTATGCTCTCAATACCCGTAATGGAATGTAAAAAAATAGCTGAAAGCCATTGGCAATCTTTAATATTCTAATTATGAAATCTTCAAAACTTTTAGAGAGAAGACCTTTTGGGACTTGAGATGGACGGGCCTTTCCAAGCGAGAACCGGTAGCAAAAATAGAAAAGCATCCAATTAATATTCTGGACGCGATGACGGGCAAAATGTGGAGAAAGACAATTAAATATTAATTAAAACTTTTTTTGCTTTTATTATACCGTTGAAATGTGATTGAAGTCAATCAGATGGGACATAAATGCTCTTATTCCTTAAGAAAAAGGCTTTAAAATACAGGTTTCTACAAAATTTCAATATATTAAAAGGTTGAGGTTGGAATGTAATCCAAAATATTAAAGATTGGACAACACCAATAGTATTGGACAATATACACTAGATAATATGAGAAAAATATTTAAAATATAATCAAATAAAACTAATGTTTACTTAATGCGATCAAGGACTTTACATAATATCAAATACCAGGCGCATGAGGCCAGGAATGGTGATTTTTGAGTAAAAAATTGGGTGAGTGTGGTTAAAAATAAGAAATAACACAGCCAAATTTTTCATTATTCATTTATTGGTTGAATAAATTTTAAATAATTATATTTAAAATAAAATTTTTATAATTAAAAATCGAATGTCCCAATAGATGTGAAATAATAGAAGAATTCGCTTTCGCATAACACGCTCAGTATCTTTGGAAAGGTGGCTGTTTTCCAACGCTTTAACCACAAACATTATCTTCGTAAATTAAAAATGCAAGTTAAATTAAAGGCTATTACATCAACCAAAATTAAACAATTTAAATGTTCAGAAATTATTTATAATAGATAACATATATTGGATATTCATATTTTGCGATTATATAATAAACCTTTTTTTGAGTTGTTTCTTTCTTAGTATCGTATAACAGTTTATCAATCATTCTGATAAAAATAGCAAATATTTTTATTATTTGGATAAGGTCCGCAGTTAGACAGGGGGCAAAAGAAACAAAACGGCGATTAAGCAAATAATACCCTACCCATCCTGTGGCAAAAACTGACCAATGATATTGTCGGGTCCATTGGCAATTCTTTGCCATCTCTTATATTAATAATTTTCCAAATCAGGTTTTGTTGAATTATATGTATTAAAGTCATAAATCAGAAACTTTTTTTTTGTCTAGTTTTGTTGACATTTCGGGAGTTTTATAAATCCGTTCCAATTCATCCGCCGGAGATGATGCCTAAACTATTTAAAATATATTGGAACGAGAACGCAATTAATTCTAAATATTTTAGAATTATTCTAATTTTGAGTTAATAAGCCAGTGAGAAATTTTTTGTTAAGTTTTTCTTGGTTGCATAACACGCGATGCTCAATGATTTGTATAGTCCGCCTATTGATCAACATTTGAATCATGTTTTTTTGAACGTGGATAATATTCGTTATTGTCTGGTAGTTTTATTTTTTGAAGCGCGAATGCATATAAGTCCTATAAATTAGTTTCAATTCTTAATGTTCATAAAATTCTTTATTGCCTTGGTTTTTAGACTTGGTTTAAATTGGGCTTATTTTTTATATTTTTGTTTTTATATTTTTAAAAGACCCTACTCATTGTGGAAAATTATTTTACATTTTTTCAAAAATTCACTTCTCTTTGAAAGAATGATTTTTACTTCTTTTTGTATTTGATTTGATAATTTTGAGTTCAAAGTTAAAAGGAACAACAATACTTAAATTATTGTCACATTTTTGTTTGCAATTGCCATTTTAATTGGTCGGGCATAATAAAAAATTAAATAAATAGCGATTAGGGTAAGAATAATTACCGTTAATTTTATAAATTTAAAAAAATGTATATTTTAAGTACTTTGCAACATCGATGTGTTTCAGAATCCTAATTTGGTTTTTATTTATTTTTTTTTTATTCGCGAGATTTTCTTCGGTCTCAGTTTAGCCACCTTAATTCTTCTCTTATTGCCTCATTTCTTTAAATTATAGCTTGACAAATTAAATTTGGTAATTTTACTCTTTTTAATTGGCCAAGGCATTTGTCTTTCTATAGTAAAACTAACTTTAATAAATTTTTTATTCAAGGTTTTGCACTTTTAATGTTGAATTAATAGCAAAGTAATGTAAATGGTTCTTTTTCATAAAATTTTTAATAATTATTTATAATTTGGTTTAAAGTATACACCAGCAATATCTGTTTGAATACTTGTCAAAGCTCCCTCATAATTTAAATTTAGCTCATTTATTGCGCTTTCCAATTCCCAGCAGTTTTTAATGTTTTTAACCACTTCAGATTTATTATTTTTTATAGTTTTTTTTTAAAAATTTTTGTTAGTTATTTTTCGTTTTATCAGTTAATTATTATTTAATGTATACAATTTTTTGCAAAAATAGGCAGACAGTGGAATTGTAACAGAGATTTTTCTTTAGTGTGTGAAATTTATAATTAAATGATTTTTTGTCCCTTTTCGCTATTTCATTTGGATAAATATATTTTTTATTTTTTTTTACCTGTTAATAGTTGTTTCATATTATCTAGAAAAATGTCATTAATCTTTCTATCCTTTTTATTTTATATTGTATTTTAATTTTTATTTAATTCTTAATATTAACCACAAATATTGTTAATTTTTGGATTTTAATTTGAAAATCTAAAGCTGCCCGTTGACAAATTTGAATTGCCAAACCTTATATTTTTTACCTGATCGCTCGCTGATAATAGTGATCAGATAGGCGCTAAGATTCGCGTTATTGTTCCAGTGGTACGGCATTTTATCGAGAAAAAAAGATTAATTAAAAATCACCTTAATGTCCTTGGAGCTTCAATCGCTGACGATGTCCTTGCCTTTATTTTGTCCACTCTTTGACTGCAATATTATTATCAATATAAGAGTTCTTTGGTTATCGATTAACAATTGGAACGATTTTTTTAAATATAATATTTTAATTGTGTTCTTCAAAATATTTCCAGAAATAAATTATTTTTTTATTATCTTTAGTTTAATCACTATTAAGACTTTTTAAGTATTATATTTGGTATTTGAAATCTCCGATTTTCTCAATTTCTGCATGGTCCGTTTCAAATACTTGTCCAGTGAACTAGAGTATCTACCTAAATTGTCCGACATGCTCTTCATGTACAAAACTTTATTTCCAATGCGTCGTTTTTGCTAAAATTTTTAATTTTTATTTTCGCCATGATCAAAAGTAAGGCAATGTAAGGGTTTACACTTCTAAATCAGGACCTTTCAATGTCAAAGCAAATTTATTAATTCAAAATTTCAATCATATTGAGCAATCTCATTTTCTATATTTTTACATGTTTTTTTATGAATAAAGTTTAATTTCACATAATTCCCATTATTTTATGATTGCTTTGGTAATAATCTCTGCATAATTTTTCTCAGAAACTATTTTATTTATCTTTTGATAACTCGTAATTGTTAGATTTGGTGTTTAAAAAAAATTATTTTGATTTTTATTAATTTTTTATTCTTATAGAAAGTGGATGCTTTATAGTATACTCCTTTTTTTGATAATAAACATTTAATATTTCAATTTTCTAGGCAAGGTAAAATCTAAAATTCAGCAGAACGCTGATCGAATTTTAACTAAAATTCAGCAGTACGCTGATCGAATTTTAATCAATTATTTTGTCATTTCATTTTTTTTTTGTTTACCTCTAAATTAAACGAACAGAAAATAGTTTATTTGGTGTAATTTTTACTCCTTTATAATTTTTAATTTTGGGTTTTCATGATTTATTTTATAAATATTCACCCTTTAACTGATGACAGCGCAAGTTTTACTTATATTTTGATATTATGCTTTTAATTTAAAATTAAAGTGTTGTCTTTTACATTTGTTGATAATAATCCTGTATCCAATTCGGTGCCAAAATTGTATTAAAACTTTTAAACTATGTTTTTGCCAAACTAATCAAAGAATTTAGCAATTTAAAAGTCTTTTGCTACTTTCGTTATTCTTGATAATAGTTTGTAGTTGACTAATTGTTTTATCTTATTAAAATTTCTTAATTATATTATATAGATTTATAAATGAGATTTTTAAGGTTTGCTAGTATTTTATTCGTAGTTTTGTTTACTAGTTTATGCGAGTCGTTTCCGCATCCAAAGTTAGAACGATACTTTATAATTTGTTCAGTGTTTCTACCGAATTTTCAAAAGGGCATGCCACTTATATTTCATTGCTTCTTCTATTAGTAAAAAGCATACAAATGTCTGTTTTTTGCGACGCCGAGAAATTCAACTATTTGGTCAGCAGAGTTTTGGTCTGGTACGCTTTAACCAAATAAATTAATTTAGTTTTGGTATTAAGAAAGGTTTGATTTTCGTATTTGTAAGCATTATTATTCAATGCTTCATACGAGTTGAAGATAGACGAGACAAATGTTAGGTTTTAAATTGTCTGTATTTTCAATACCTTATAAATTAGGTAATTTAAAAAATTGAACTTTGTCTATGATGCAATATTGTCATGATAAATTTCACTTAATTACTAAACAAGCAGTAGAATTCAAGAATACTAGGATTTTTAAGATTATGGACTTTGTCGAATCGTTTATAAAATTCTGATTAATTTTAATTTTATGAACTTGACCAAAAATTAGTTAATTACCAACTTTTTCAGTTCAAGTAATTATTCAGTCAAATTTTAGATCAAGAGTTGATGGTTGTTTATAGTTTGTTAGACGCTTTCTGGTTTTATTATGGCACTAAAGATATAGTCCTGATCGTTTTTTAATCATATTTAATAATTTTATAGCTGTTTACAATTTTTTTTGGTACTTTCCTGTTATGTGACCGCAAAATTAATTTTTAAAAAAGTCAACAAAGGCGCGCTCAGTATTGCCAAAAGGGCGCGCCAAGATTACAAGATTATTTGGGAGGCATAAATGCCGCAATATGCTCCAAAATGTCTTCAAATGGATCCAACGATCGCCGCGCCTTTGTTGACTTTTTTTTAAAATTAATTTTGCGGTCACATAACAGGAAAGTACCTTTTTTTGAATTTGATTGATAGCATTGCTTGAGTAATAATAGTTAAATCTACAAAAAAGAAATTTGATATTTTCATATTTTAACAAATTTTCAATTTAAATATATTTCCAAAAATCTGCATTAAGTATGTAAATATTTGTAATTTATTATAAAATCGTTCTTTAGAGATGACACAAATAAAAGATTTAAATACTAAGACATTTTCGGTTTTTGCTTTTCTGACTTTAATTCGACAGAGGAATCCAAGCAATTAAACATATTTCAGTATTTAACCAAGAATTAGCCCAAATAAATAAAATGATACAAAAAAAACAAATTACAAAATTTAAAAAATCCTTAGAAATTTACATACCAATAAAAAATAAGTTGAATTTAAAAGTTGCAACGTTTAAGTGCAATAATTTGATCATGTCAAATTATAAATACTTTAATTCTTATAAATGAATTTATAGTCAATTTTCACCATCAATTAATGCATCAAATGCAAATGTACATTTGGTGAAACATCCATTTGGTCAATTTGGTGGACAATTTGTGGGCAAATGACTGACCCCGTCAATGTACTGCAGCACAGAGTGTACATCATTGACGTAAATTGACCCCTATGGAACATGATGCGGATAAATGAGACACTTTTTCCACATTTTATTGCAGAGAAATAGCGGGAAAAGGAGAGAGTACAGAAAAGGCTGTGAAAGTAGAGAAAATTAACGAACTCAGTGAAAATAGCGAAATATGCAGAGAAAGACACAGATTAAAAGGAAAGAACCTTACAATTCTTGCGTTGAATTTTAATTTTATATTAATTTTTCCATGTCATTTTTGACAATTTTATTTTTTTTGTTGTTTTTAAACTCTGTAAAAATATGCAGAGAATGACGTTCGATTCGTTCGTAAAAAGAAAAAAAAGCAATTATGGCGCTTAAAAACAAAATATAAATTCAAATTCAACGCGAAAATGTCCAATTTGTAATGTGGTTTCTTTCCTTTTAATCTGTTGAAATGTTCAAAAATGTCGGCAATCCTAAAGAATGGGGGTCCCGGCGAAAAAAATGCTAAAAATTCGACAGCCCTTTTTTCTGGCCTTAAAAAATGTGCTGATCACGAATCTGAACTCAGATTTTTAAAATCATTGATTTTTGTCTATGATTTTGTCAAGTACTGGATTTTTTAAAATTTTCTTCCAAAAAGCGTGAAAACATTGCAACTGCTGGTAAACAAAAACATTGACGATGCAAATGCTATGGAGTAAACATTGAATATGCAACTACGGCGGTTCAAACCAATGAAATAACATTAAGAATTGGATCCTCAGTTTATATCCAAATACTATTCCAAGAATTTAGAAATTATATTAAAAAAATACTAACAAAATGAATTTGTTCGAACTTATTATCCATATTGGGTCTAATGAAAATGCTATTCAATTTCTTCGTGAACGTGGTATTCTCCGTTCGATTCCACCTCACTGTCCTCTGCCTGCTTGCCTATGTGAAATAACACAAATTCAGCGCAGAAGACGAAGCCGTAATGGGAAAGTGACCATATGTGGCGGTGTCCAGTGCATAAAAATAAAAAGCTGTCCATAAGACATGGTTTTTAAGCTTGTATACAGTAGAAGTGTAAATAAATTTACACAGGGTCATTTCTCGCCCAAAGTAATTTGGAGGATTCAACACGAACCATTAAACATTGCAACGATAACTATGATTGTTGGGGAAATAAAAATAATAAATCAACAAAATGATTTTCAAATAAGCAATAAAACCGAAAGAAACAAAATCGATTACATATAAATGTTTTTGTTTTGAAAAATCATTTAGATTTAAAAATAATTACCTTTTTATATCTTTTAAATAAATGGTTTTAATCCTGGTTGTTAATGGATTATATTTTTAATTGAATATTAATTAAAAGTGCCGTTGCTGGCAAAACCAAACCAAATAAATAATTATTCTAAAATTGTGATTAAAATGTTTTTCCAACTTTACTTTCATTCAACTAAAAGAGAGAAATTTAGTCTTATACCAAGTAATCTTGAACACCAAATAAACTCAGCAAAACAAAAAATAAATTCACAAAAAACACGTAAATAGCTTCAAGTTGCACGAAAACTAATGAAGCATCATGTTCGGGCTGACCATAAAAATCATTAATAAAAAAATTAAAAGAGTAAAAAAGTAATACAAAAAATTTTAAAGATTAAAGAATAAAAATTTTTCAGCCAAAAATGTTGTCAAAAAATTTTAATCATATAAATTAAAACGTATTTTATTTGCTTTTGGAAATGTGTAAATTATTTAATAGAACAAAAACGTTAAATTTGAATGATGAGGCTCAAACAAACGCCGAAACCCGAGTCCACAGCGACTTGAACAAACAATTGTTGAGCATTATATTT
>JAKKIK010000318.1:0-35611 GCA_024500135.1 Heterodera carotae
TTTTTGCTGAGTAGACGAATAAGTAGACGAATCGTGGGTTTTTGGCTGAGTAGACGAATCGTGTAGTAGACGAATCGTGGAGTAGACCAATCGTGTAGTAGACGAATCGTGGGGAGGCGAGAGGAGGGAACACAAATTCCTTTGTAAAATATTTAAATCAAAAATTAAAATAATTTTTGGCATTGTATACAACGCCAGTATTTAACAGAAAAACAAGAAAGCATGTCGACGAACGAACACATTGTGGTCGAAGGGCCAAAGGCCCCCGAGGCGAGCAAAACGAGCCGTAATCAGCTTTCATTCAAAAGCTGCCTATTGGACGAAAGAAGCGTCTGAGCTTGCAATTGTTCAAGCCAGAAGCACTCTTGGGACTCAGTTGTCTAACACAGAATTAGAATTATGTCTGATCAGTGATCACCCATCCGCCGCGCCCCTCCTTCTCAAATTTATGTCTCAACGAAAGCTTTCGATGATACCAAATTTTCCAGGATCAGACCAAAAACAAAAATCTTAAAGTGTCCAGCACTCAAAAATTTTTAAATTCAAACGACAGCAAAATTAAAATCAAAAATAAATTGTAATATTCTTTTTATTCTCCAAACATTGCTCCTTGTCCAATCTTTTCTGTCATTAATTTTCTTCGAAGTCGACATCGCTGCAAGCAAATTGTTGTAATGATCGAAGTCACCTTTTGTGAAGAAGTGTTCTTTTAATGCCTTTTTGCTCCTATGCATTTCTGCTGTCCCATGCCGTCCCCCCGGTAATATTTGGGCTTTTCCCCTAACCGTAACGGTGGCGCCGAGGCTAACAGCAACCACTGCAAGCATTTCGAAGCTTCCGATTCGTTGCGAGTCCAAATGGGCATTCAACGGGCTGCTGTACTCCGCCCTTTTGATGGATAAAACGCGCACAAAATGATCGGCACAAAGGAAGAGATATTAGCACTATGAGCAGAAGCGGATTGATTCTGTTGATGGGCTTACCTCGTCCATTTCCGCCGTTGTGGTCGTCCTCCTCCGTCGTCGATGTTCCTCCTCCATTTTCATGGCTTTGCTGCGTTCGCTGTGCCGCCGTTGCGGGCCCTTCCGCCGCTTCTTCGCCTTCGCGTGCTCTCGGCACAACTGTCAAATCCGCGCTCAAATCCGTCTCCATTCGGCTCATCAATGTGCCAAATCCAATATCCGCTTCATCTTTTGCACGCGCCTCTCTTCCCGCGCGGCTGCGATTGGCGTCAGCAATGACCTCGAACAGCAGCAGCTGATCCGCAAAATGGTCATCACTTGCGCCCGTCCCATTGCCTTTTGTGAGCAACGGACTGTCCTTGTAGGGCGGCTCCCCTCTCCTCAAATAGCAAGCGAATTGGCCCCAAAATGACACGACTCACCCAAATGGATTTGGATGGAATGGACCCGTCGGTGGTGTCGGACCAGCAGATAATGGTGGACGACGATTCAATGATGGATGGTCCGGTGGCGAATTTTCTCCGCTTTCAGAAGATTTCCGAAAATTGCGATTTAGTCCGGGCGGACGTAAGAAAGGCGGATGAGACAATTGTTGTGGTTGCTCTTTGGATGACCTTATCGGAAGGGATTCCTTTCAGCAGGGTAAGTTGTGGTTGCTCTTTGGATGACCTTATCGGAAGGGATTCCTTTCAGCAGGGTAAAAATGGAATTATAGCGCCCACCGTTGGGCGAGGGGTGGGGGGGGGGTGGCTAATTTAGGGGGGGGGGGGGAGGGTAAAGCCAACCTTTGGGAGAGAGGGGTGGGGAAAAGCGTACCTTTGGGGCGAAGTGTCTCTGCCGCACAGCGGCGGAGAGATTCCGTCGCAGCCGCCGTCTTCACGAAAGCACAGTTGCACAGTGCACGTGAAAAACAGTTGTACCCGATCAGCGTATCGGAACTTAGCAGGCGATTAATGGCAAAGCATCAAACATCACAAAAATACCACGTGCGCATGCGAATGGGCGGCGAATGCCTTCTCGTCGTACTGAATGTCGGCGAGCAGAGAATGGTCAGTGACGCAGCTGAACACAATGGAATAGATGGAACAGAGGAAGGACAATTAGATCAGACAGCAAAACAACCCATGTGATCCCTAATAATCTGACGGCCTCACAAATCAGACTGTCCGTCCCGTTTTTCGGAAAATCCTGGTACCGACCAATTCTACTCCCTATACCCGAAACCACCGTACCAACCCCTTATCGTCGACCAAATCGAAGCGATTGCCACGCCCGTCGTCCACAAAGCACGAGTGAATGAGCACGCCATACAACCAGCCGGCCACCGGGTCGCATTGCCAAACATGCGTCACCGGCTCGCCAATGGACGCGTACTTCAGAAAGGGACCCTCAACGCCGTGCCGTAAATGGTAACTGCACTGAGGAAGGGCGAACTGACGTTCCACCACCGAAGTCGACAGCGGACTTAATACAAACGGATGATTAATTGTGGCAAAGGCATTTTGGGTGTGCCGAGTAATCCATCCACACCTGACATCCATCGAAGCGCCAATCGAACGGACGGCTTCCGTGAAAAAGCATCGAATGTTGAAGGCCCGGTCAATTCCGGTAAGGAAAACGGGATGAAATGAGATGATCAGCGTGAAGGAGTAAGAGACGCCGCGGGGGTTCAACTGACATTTAATTTAAATTTTGAATTTGACACCATATTTCACATAAATTAATTAAATTCTTTACCAAAAAATACCTACCGATCTTTGTCTGCGCATGTTGCATTGTCCAAATCGCAGGATGAACTCGGCGCCTCCGGCGCCACCATTGCCAAATTGGCCCGCCGTCCCCGGTCCGCCCCCGGCGTAACTGCGCACACATTCCGGATGCTCCGATTCGTCCTCAACATAGAGGCGACCACGAAATGGCTTTTCAGTGCGTATCCACACCTTGGATATAATAATGAATGCATTGAAGTATTAGTGGGGAAGGATTTGTTGGCAAATCGCGATCATTGACTGATCCATCCAAAACTCACGCTGATCGACTCCACGCCACAATCCACCCGAGGTTCGGCCAGTACACTGTTGGCTAATGGAGGCGGCGGGAAATCGCCAGACATGGCCAGGCTGAAGATGGCCAACAAAATGAGGGACGACAAAGGACAACGAATCAGCGGCAAAAGACACATTTCGCGTGCAAATGGTAGGAACGGAGGCAACGGCCACTTATTTATGGGTCGGAGCAGTGATCACCACGGGGCGGTGGAATAAAGCAGAAGGCACTCGATTATGTCCGTCCAGTGATCGGCAGCCGAATCGTCGGGCACAAGGGCGATCGGTGTTGATGAGATGAGACTGACCATCACCCCCTCCCTCCCTCCCCCCCCCCCAAAACCGATCAGTGTAACTCAAATGGGATGGACGGATTGAGGGGGCAGGGGAGGGAACTGCTGGGGGGATAATGATGGCACCCCCACCTCATTCACTCACTCACGTAGCCGACAAGCAACCACCGCCCGCGTGCAATGAATGGGATGCCAATGGCCGGTTTCTTACTCATCGGCTTTCCCTCTACCATCCAACTGGAATTTTGCTGCTTTTCGGGTGGCAATGAATAATGCCATCACCCCAAATGAAATTAACATTTTATTACAAAATGGAACTAATTGGGCATTTTTGCTGACTGTGTTCTGTGCACACTCATTTGTCAGTTGCCCCCAAAGCAGAAAAGAATTAAATTATTTATTCTTTGTTAAAACATAAAAAAGACGCAACGAAATATATACAAAAACAAAAAAACAACATTTTTGTACATATTTGTAATATAAAGCGATTTAACAGAAGAGAAACAATTCTTTACAATCACACATTAGCCACTTCTTCAGCATCACTTTTGCTGCGCAAAAAATCGTTGCTCGACTTGCGTTGGAAGTGAAGCAAATGTGGAAATTTGGTGCCAATAAGTTGATTCAAAATGCCACCGTTGTCATCGATGTCATTGAGTTGGTACATTTTGTCGCACAATGGCAAAACCTGTGGTGGTGGAATTAGAGCAGTAAAAGAAAGAAGCCATTCGACAATTAAATTTGCGTGCAATAAGTGAACCTGCGAAATGATGAAGCGGCTTGTGCAGTGGTGAACCACCGATTTGTGCATGCCGACAGTGAGATGGGCCAACTGTTCCGTCCAAATGGAACACATTAACGAATCGGACAGCTGGTGGAGATGAGGCGAAGTGTTCAGCAAGGTCAAATCACGGCCTGAAGAATCAAAGAAAGACAACAATGAACAGAGTAAACACACTGACTGAGTTGGAGGGCGGTGCGGGCAAACAGACAGCCACTTTGGGACAAATTTAACGCACATCGATGGGCACCGGCAGTAAAGACAGACGATGGAGACGAGGAGGACAACGGAGAAGACGGACGACAAATGGCCTAAAAAAGTGATGGCAAACGGTCTAATTGTAGAAAAATGGAAAAGGCACCCATTCTATCTGCAGACCAATGTCGGACATTTCCTCAAGAAACCTTATCAGGTTTTGGTCTGTGCCCAACGAAAAGGGTGTCCAACGCTCTTCCTGAATTTCTCAAGTTTTTTTTTTTTGATGAAGCTGCTTGGCCTGACTAACCGAATTTCTGAGTCGAATTGAGTCAAGAATGTTGGCAAAATTTGCTTCTAACGCACTTTTTAGTGACGGCGCCGCCAACCTGTTGACTTCAAAACTCAAGTCTAAGCCGATCGGAACCAATTGGGCACATTTGCTCATCAGAATGCGCCAAGTGTGACTGCAAAGGGACAGACGGACACTTTGGATGGACGCGCATTTGTCCCAGAAAAAGGGGATAATGCCCACGTCTTCGACATTTATTTACGTGAGTACGGCCATCGTCGGGGCGACTTCGATGACATGCCGTCGGATGAGAGAGAGAAGCACACTCAGTTCCCGGGAACTCCAGGTCAGCACTTGGCAAAGCTGGTCTCTGTACGGAGAAAGCTCCTGGCAAACCTAAAAAGGGAAATGTCGAATGGCATCGGACGCCCCGCGGTGAATTGCCTCCAAAATGTCGTTGACAAAAAGTCCGGACACTTGGCGCACGTACGACAACGGCTCCTCGCTGATTGTTAGCTCCCGAGCAGCCGCTCTCAGTGCTACGCCTCGGCACCGCAAATAAAGTTCCACCGCGTAAACGGTGCGGCCCAATGCGATGAGTTGCTGGATGGGCTGGGAAAGTGTCCGTGGAGCACCGTGCAGAGAGCCGGGACGTTTGATGTCCTCGGTGAGCAGTTCGACAACCTGAAGCGACATAGAGAGGCTAATCCAATTTAGAGCAAAGTGGAAGGAAGAGGACCACCTGTTTTTCAATGGTGGCGAATTTGGCATTCAACACGGGATCAGTGCACTGACAACTCTTCCACTCGAGTAGCATGTCGACAGCCTAAAAGACATTAGTCACTTAACAATCCGTGGATAATCACTCCGAAATTTGCCAACAATGGCATTTCTTTTTCATCAATTTGCATGGCCGCCAATTCGGCTGCTGACCTCGTCCATGTGTCGGTGTGAGATCACATCCTGCAACTCGTTGACCAACTCGTTAAGCCAAGCAGTGTCCTCTTCCTTCGGCCGTCCCCTCTCGACGCCGCTCGCATTGCCTTCATTCTCTCCGTTCGCTGCTGCTCTCCCCTCTTTCATTCCCTTTTCAAAGCTGGATTGCCCATCTCTGTGCTTTTTTCTCTTCTGTTGCGGAACTCTGTTCGCTATGGAACTGAGAAGATTGCATCGTCGAGCTGATTAAATTTAGATAAATAAAAATATTTTTTAATAAAAAATCCCATGGCCCATTAAATGGCCTCTACTCTAATTTGTAAGTTCCAGTAAAGGAAGCGGTTTTTGTCCCCCCCCCCCCCCTAAAAAAAACCCCAACCCATGAAACTCGCCAGTACTCCAACGGTCCGGATTCAATTAAGACTCATTGTTAGATTATGTAGCGAAACCCCTCGGTGTATGGCACTTTTTGTTCCACCTCGAATGGTCGCCTGTCTGACCAGCGCTCTCTCCTCCTGCTGGCGTCTCTTCGCCTCTTCCATCGCCTCCAACCATTCCCTCTTCATTCGTCCATTTTCGCTGCGCAAGAACATCTGTTCAGGGAAGACCAGCAGTTGGACCAAATGCTGCTCGGCCGAAGGGTTTGTGCCAATGTCAGTGCCGCCAAAACCTTTGACATTGACGAGGGCCAACGACTCAATTGGGTAATTGTGCACCTATTGAGGGGGACGGGCAATGACAAATGTGCGCAATCGCAAACTGACGATGGAAAATGGGTGTCTCTGATGGGCGACGACACTTCCCGGAGTCGGATGGCCAATAAGCAAATTGTTGGTGAACAAAACGAGATAAACGGAGTGTTTTGACTGCATGGAGTCCGCGTCCAACAGCACAAACTGAGCCTGAAGCAGCACTCGTTCGTACTCCTCCAACGAATTTAGCACGGACTGAAACATTGTATTAAAACTAAAATGAATAAGGAAGGATTCGTAGAATTCGATCCCCAACTTACGGCCACTCCATCCATTTTTTGCATGACCAATTGCAGCTGCTGGTTCTGTTGATTGACTGCTGAGCCCGAGCTGTACAGCGATGCACTGCAGGACGACCTCTTCTCATGTCCACTCATTTCCATCAAATTCTCAATCAAACTTTTCTGCTCAGCCAAAAGCGACGAAAGTTGATAAATATCACGTTCTAACTCTAGGAATTGTAACGCAAATTTAATTGATTCAAAAATGGCTCCATTAACCGGCCCCAATTATGGCTTGTTTCTTCATGGGTATAAAGGCCTCTCCTAATCCTCGTCTATTTGACACGAAATTGTGACGACAAACTTGAAATCTCTTTTGAAGTGTCGATGAACTGCTTGTAATGGTCGAACACCACGTCTTTGATGGTCTCAGCTGTGCTGTTGCTCCGCGCCGCCAAATTGTGCCGCAGATTTTGCAGGGAACGCGTCTCTTCGCCGGTCGGAACATTTCGGAGGAAGTCGGTGATGACTGAGAAATACAGGAACCAAAATGGCATTAATGGGAAAAACACTCACACTTCGGAGCATTGAATTTCTCTGACAGAATTTCATCGGAATTCAACCCATCGCCCCGGCCATTCAAAACAGAATCCATTGAATTTCAAAAATGGATTTAAATTTTAAAATAAAGAAAAAGGAAACATGACGACCGATACTTTAAGTTAAACAAGAAATATCGCGCAAGGATAAAGAACAAATATGTACACACACATTATGCCATTTATCACAAAAAACTGCTGACAAATCAACAACATTCTAACATGGAAAAAATAACAAAGTGCGTTCCTTTCAAAATGCCATTGGTTGGGAATAGTGTGGTTTTCTTCCCTCCTTTTCTCTCTTTCCTATTATCTCAAAATGAAAAGATTTCCCACAGCACCGCCAATCCAAAACAATTGACACAAAATGTACAAATAACAATTAGAAAATGTTGTACAATACCAATTGGCTGTCACTAAGTGCCGAATTCCATTCGTATCACTCGGCCACCGCCACCGTCCGTTGTCGCTAATTGTCGATTCTGTTTTTCTTCAGTTGATGCTGCTTCGACATGCCCATGTTGACAGTCTTCCTTCTCAATTTGTATCGTGATCACTTGCAGTTCGTACTTGCGTAAAAGTTGTATCAATTTCTGACGCATAGCATGCCTGAAAATGCAGGCATGCAGAATAGTAGGACAATTTGGTGATTTATTCTAAGAGACGCACTCATTTGCCTCGGGGCTCGCCGCAACGGAAATTGAAATAATCTAAAAATTAACAAAAATGATAAAGGAAAAAAAGAGAAAAGAACTCACATTGGTATCAGACTTCAATTGCCAACAATTTAGGGTAGAACAGCCTTGAACTCCTTCCAAATGAAGAACCTGCATGCATTCATAGTTATTGTTATTATTTCGGACTTCGACGACTCAACAATCTAACAAAACCACCTCGTTGAACATTTGTTCATATTTTTTGTCATCCAAAGTGTCGGGGATGCTTTGCATCAGAACGGAAGCGGACGATTTTAACAAACTGAAGAATTTAGAAAAGAATTCCCATGGAGTTTTAAAAAAACGCACGGAATGACTGAACCAATGATAAGCACAGAGAGAATGAGAGAGCACAATGGGTCGACCCATTGCCAGCCGAAGTTTTGGATGAGCAAAGTGCTAATAATTACAAACACTGAGCCGAGAGTGTCGGCGAGGACATGGAGGAAGACACCTGCGGGGGTGGTGGATGGCGTATGATAGCACAATCAAAACCCATCATTCCACTCAGAGGTATTTGGGACGGATAATTATACCAGCACCACAGGGAAGTATCCAGGATTTTGGACGATAGCCCCTTTTAGAGGCCCGGAAAGGAATGATAAAGAAAACACTGTTAGCGACCACCTTGCATGTTTGCATTTCCATGAGAGTGCCCGTGCGCGTGGGAATGACCGTGTCCATGCGACTGTTCGCCAGAGCCGCCGTGGGAGTGTCCATGGTCGTGGGATCCATGGAATGCGTACATTCCTGGAATGTCAACATTTTTAAGTAAATTTTTATTAACCAAACCAACCGAATAAATTGACTAAAAGGCCGATGATAGCCACTAACTGAAGAAAGATAATTAAACCAATGAAGGCAAAAAGGGAGTATTTTTTGTTTGTGCAAAGAATTACCAAAAGTTTGTCTGTGTGAATGTCGGGCGGATCATAAAGGCGTTCGAGTGCTTCCAAAAAGATGAAAAGTGCGATAACAATCTAAGCAAAGACAAGTGCCATAAATGTCCAATTAAAAAAGAAAGGAAGTACCAAAAAGAGGGCGTTGATAAACCCTAAAAGAATGGAAATCTGGTTAAAAAAGGACGGTGGACAAATGCAAAAGCACCTGAAAGCACTTCAACCCGTCCGTACCCATAAGAGAAGTGACGGCTGGCGGTCCAGCGAGACATTACCGAGGCAACCTGTCGAAAAGAGAGAGAGAGAGAGCAGTAAAAAGGAGTAAAAAAATGGAAGAGAAAAAGCGCACAAGGCCCATGACCAATGCAGAACAGTCGAACAACATGTGAAACCCGTCGGAGATAAGTCCCAACGAATTTGTGAGAAAGCCGTAAAGAAATTCAACGCCACAAAATGCCAAATTGGCACAAAGAAACCAAAAAATTCGCTGGGAATCGCTGTTGGCGAGTATTTCGTGCAGCTAAAATTGCTCTTTTTGATCGAAAGTTTTAAGTGCATTAATTTTTCCAAATTACCGTTTCTCGGAAAAAGCGAATTAATGAACTGAAAAAGAATGTCAAGTTGAAATGCAATTGAGAGTAGCTTCCCCACCGCGATGTCTTCTCCAAAAATGCCTCTCCGTGTGTGAACAGAGGCATTCCATCCTCAGAAATGCCAATAAAATGTCCACCAACGGAACGACGAGAGTCTTGCGTTACGGTCAAAACAAAAGTCGCTGCAATTAATCGAATCAAAATAAATTATTTTGTTATGACCGCCTCCCCATTCCCATTAATCAGTACCAATAGAAAAACAGATAGTAGTAATAACAATGCCGGCACTGATCCCATGCATTTTGGGTGAGGAAGCATCGCCCCAAAACAGAGACAGTGCCACGCCAATGACAAACATTGTTATGGGGGACCATCGTGCAATTGCCATAACTGGAAAATGAAATTAATTGGTTCGACTCATTGTCAGCGACAATTTGTGGAAGAGGCACAAAACAAACCAAACCTGGGTCGGCGACATGCTGAAACAAAGGTCAATTTGATTAATGCCTTGTTTTTTTAATGGTTGATTATTGTATATAAATGTCAAGCGGGAAAAAGAGAGCCAAATGGTCATCATAGGGACCTGAAATGCGATATTATCCGCGTAAAAGTCAATGACGACGACAAAAGCGGCAGCAAGCAAAAGGAGCAGAGGGAACTCCAAGTAGGAATGGATGAACGACTGAAAGAAAGGTCGGTTATATGATCATTGTTAGGTATGACAGCTTTTGGATATTGTTGGTAACCAAACCGAAATTTGTCATTTATAGTCGGTCGTACTAAAATCTTAATTATGAACCAAAAATTGCGTTTCCTGGTAATTCAATTTTGAAGAGAGAAAAACTAACCGAACTAAATACAAAAACAAGAACAGCGAACGGGGTGAGCAGCAAAGAAGCGATCATTGATGTCATTGCGTAGAGACGCTTCGGTCCTCCAATTTCAACGGCCAAATGCTTTAAAATGCTTTTCAAAAAAATTGCAAAATTTAAAATACCCGGAAGTTCGACTCATAAATCATGCGAAGAAAAACAGCAAAAAGCAACAAGAGTACACCTCCCTAAGCAAAAAGAAAACGTGTAAGGTAAAGGAAATTAGGAATAACAAACGCTGTGATCAGAAAGTCCGAACCATCCGACGATGTGGTAAAAGACGTGATTCAGTCCACTTTGGTGTTTATGAGACTCGGCTAAAGCAATTTACATTCTCAATTAAGGCCAATGTTTTCAGAAAAATGAGGACTTTAAAGGCATTGGACTCACAATGAGTGGACATTGGCGCGTCCGAATCCATTATGAAGAGTACAACCCAACCCACTAACAAGCAGAGCAATCCCCTCGTTTTGGCGGCACTTCCTGTCCCATTTACGACCGACATTAGAGCAATCAAAATCACACTGAAAGAAAAAAACAATAAAAGCGACAAATTTAAAAAACATACGTAGGACTTTGTTCAAACATTAATATGCTTCGGAGCGGTCCACAAAAGGTCTAAAACACATTGATAAACCGAAAAATGACACTATGTCACAATTCCGTAGAACCACAGGATCTCGACGAGACATTTGAACAATGACAGTTGGGCAATCCTGACATGCTAAACAATCATTGTCAGGCGATAAATCATACATTTTTGCGGTAAGAGAAACACGAAATGAAAGGCTCTAGTCGGTTTACGCATCCCGTTGGTACCATTCGGAAGGACTAATAAATGCAACGACGGTAAGACCACATAGGCTACAACCTTATGTATTTTGTAGATTCGGACAACTCCCACTGAGGGCGTCGAGCCATATATGGGAATACAGCCAAACCAACATTTTTTTAATTGTACATAGACAACCGATAAGTAATTAAAACATATTATGGTACGCATAAAACCGAACAGAACCAGTTTCTAATGGGAATGGGTAGAACGAATTCAGTAATTTAGACCATTCCAATTAGCAAAAAATTCAACTCACAAGTGACTTTCGGACAGGTTTTCCGGAAGAAAATGGTTTTTGAGCTGGTAGAAGTACTCCGAGAGATCTGTAAAGCAAAAATTTTTTCATGCTTCGGTTAAATAAAAAAACATTGTGTTCAGCAGCCAGAGAAGGCCAATAACATGAACTTGAGTGGATAAAACATCGACTAAAAATATGCCAATACATCGCAAGGTTTTAGAGATGATCAGCACCAAGAAATACCAAGCAGATCTTAATAAACATCTCAAGCTGGGAAGTATCCTGAATTTATCATTTTACCTTGTGGAAGTGGGCACAAATGTATTCCGATCATCTTTCTTCAAAAAATCGTGTGCTAACATAATAATAAACGGCGTTCATAAAAAATTAACAACTAATTTTCCGCTGAAAAACTAATACAATTTCTTGAATTAACTTTTTTTTCTCAAATATCTGCTCACGTTCATAAAACCTTAAAAGTGAAATAGCAAGAACCCTCCTTAAATTGCAGAACTACAGAACATGTTCCAGTCAAAACAAATATTACCGGAATTTTTGTTGCATTAGCAAAGCAAAACACATGGTTTTTGGTTGTCAACAAATTGTTAATTTCTCTTTCCCGAAAAATAAACTTTTTATAAAACATAAATTGGCTTAATCTCAGGTACAAATGATGTGTTCAAATGATCTGATTTATCGAGCAGAATTCCAGCAGTCAGTGCAATCATTTACAGCATTAGTCAACGGCAATCCGATCATTTCAAATATTGGCTCAGCCAACGAAAGCCTTCGCCATATCCCTGACGCCGAAGCACCGTACACATAAAGACCTCCAACGGTCGAGTAGTCAAATCTGCTCGTGACACTTGCCCTTTTCCTGGAACAAGCAAGGCACGTCTATTCAAGCATCCATAAAACGCTCACTCACCAGTGCAATATTGTTGGATGCCCAAGTAATATTTGAGTTGGTCCTCACTGAGGGCACTTGGTTTGTCAATTTTGTTGCCGAGGATGAGTACCGGAGCATTGGCAACCTATGAGAAAAAACAGAGTTCGACTAATTGAGGACCAAATTAGTCGAGCCCCACTTGCTCGTCTTGCATAAGACTCCACAGTTCCTCCCGTGTCTCCTGAATGCGTTCCAGGTCGGCTGCATCCACCAAAAAGACGATGGCATCCAATGCGGGAAAATAACTCTTCCATACGCGACGGGCTTGTACGTGACCGCCCAAATCGAAGGTGGTGAAGCGCAAGCCGTCGAGTGCGAGTTCCTCGGAGGTCGGATGAAGTGTGGGCACATGCTGCGCAATCCGGTCATCCTTGAGCATATGGAGAAGTGTGGTTTTCCCGGCATTGTCAAGACCAAGAAACACCTAGAAAAAATTAACAAAACTTAAAAGAAATTTTGTCTAATTTTTACCAATTTGCCGCTTTTTTTGTTGAAATAATTGAGCACGCTAGAAAACCAGTCGACGATCCAAGACATTTTTAATTTTTTACACTTTAGAATTCAAAAGAAAATTGAACATTAAGCAAATTTCAATGTATGAGGAGTCAAGAATTCAATGCGATGGAAAGAATATATAAATTAGGGTTTAAAGTTCAAATAAACTCTTTTATTCTCCAAACTTAAAACATTAATATTTATCTACAAATTGTGGTAATAGAGATCAAGATATTCAAATCATTCATTCACTACTCGCCAATTAAACTGCTAATCACCGGAATCGCCGATACTATTTGGGTAATCAAGTTTATTGCGTTTTTTGCAAACTGTATAAAGAAATTGGGCAGCTGATTCGGCCCAATCCACGGGAATCGCTTCAAAATGGTCATTGATACCCTCGAGAAGCTTAAGTTGTACAAGATTAATTGGATTTTTATCACTAAAATCCCCTAACCGGCGTCAACCTTGAGGTTTCTTTAAAGACGAAATTGCCTAAATACCTGAGTTTTTGAGCTAGCACCAGACCGATTTGGCAGACTGAAGAATTTCTTATAGCGACGAAGAGTGGTAGCGGATAGCTCGTCAAACTTCACCTAAATAATGCTTCTCGATGATACCCAGAATAAAATGGTTTTGACTTACCCTGACTGGTTTTGTTTTTTCGGTACCACTCCATAAGCTTGACCAATTTTCTTCAGAATCCTTCGAGAGCTCATACCTGTCCTAAAAAAATAATTGCTTTAGGTTTTTTTTACCATTTTCACTTGGTAGTTTCGGTAGCGTTCGTACAAATTTTCATATTGAGTTGAAAAAAGTTGATCAAAAGCCTTTTCCCGCAGCGTTTCATTTTCCTCCGTCTGTTCATCTTCACTCGCACGCAAAAAGGCATCCACAAATTCTTGCATGTCCTTGCGCTCGTCCATCTGATAATTGGCAATATTCGGCCTGTAGGTTTGCTCATTGAATTTTGGCGCATTCATAATAAATTTTTGATGAGTTTGACAAATCATTCCGCCTTTTTTCCGCTTAAAAGGAATAATAATTACACTCGTTGTTCGTAATAAAAACACAAACTTCTTCGTATATGTAAAAGGGGTAATGTTTGCGCTTTGCAAAAAGTAGATGCCATTTGTTGAGTGGAACATAAGCAACCCTCCGACATTCCTCAAACGATCCATCTGCGCGTTTGGTTACAATTATGCATTTAACATCCAATGAATTCTTTTTAAAATTCATTAATAAATATATTTCTGTAAAAAAATTTACGACATTAGGTAATTCAGCTAATTGTCTGACCATTTACCCTTTTTCCATGACATTTTTTGTCCCCATTTCTCAATTTTCGTTGTTTTTCGCTCACGTGTAAATATTTTAATTTAAACATTTATAAAGGACAATCGTGTTTAAAAAAAAATTGGTTCAAAAGATTTTCCTCGAGCTTTTCAAAGAGAATGTCTTTTAACTTCTGATCTTTCCCTCTAGAAGGTTTTTGTTTTTTGCAAAAAAAAAATGCCCTTCACTTTAAGGTTTTTGCTTTGATTTAATTGAATCGCAAAAAATGGCTGACGTGGCTGTTGTAGAACAAAAGAAGAAACGAACTTTCCGAAAATTTGTCTATCGCGGAGTTGACCTGGAACAGCTTCTAGAAATGAATGAGTAAGTCGCGTAACAGATAAAAGGTTATAGGCAAAGCAAAAAGTATTTTTACAGGAAGCAATTCATCCAAATGATTCCTTCGCGACAGCGTAGGAAAATGAATCGCGGATTGAACCGGAAGCACAAGTCTTTGCTTGCCCGTCTCCGAAAAGCAAAACTCAACTGTGCCGAGCTGATGAAACCGGAGTGTGTGAAGACGCATTTGCGTGACATGATCATCCTGCCGGAGATGGTTGGCTGTGTGGTTGGCATTCACAGCGGGAAGGCGTACAACCAGGTTTGGGGTGATAGAAGCCCTCCATCTTATGAGAAGGCCGATCCAATAAAATGCAATTTGGTCTCGCTGTATTTGCTTCCCTACCCGATTTTTAGCGTATTGAAAATTTAATCATGAAAGCAGGTTTTCTGACGATAACTATCATTTTTATCACGGATTCGACCTTTTCCAATAGAAAATCAAAATTTCCTAAAAACACATCTACAATAGTCTAAAGCAATTTAAAGTAAATACGAGTCGATGAAAAGACAAACGTAAGTTCGTCTTGTCATGGTTAAGGCGGAGTTTAATTCAATGGTAGAAAGCATCACATAAAAGCTTAGGTATCGAAAAGAATGGGGCACCCTTTTAGATCCTGATAATGGAATTTGGGGGTTTTCAAGATGCCAATCACGATTTTTCTTGTTTGCTTCCTGGATTTGGATTGATAGTGGGTGGGGATGTTAGCGATCCTGAAAATTCATGGAAATATGGTTTCATGACTTTTGAGTAAAATGATATTTTAGAATTAGGAGCTGGGGTTCGGGATTGTGTCAAGTGAATGTCGTTATCGACTGTTATCAAATCGACTACTAGCCGGACCATCTCTGTCTCAATTTGATTGTCGAAATTTCTCTTTTATAAGTCTCAATGAAATTGTGCATTACATAGGTTGAAATTCGCGCTGAGATGATTGGATACTACTTGGGCGAATTCTCCATTACGTACAAGCCCGTCAAACACGGACGTCCCGGAATCGGAGCAACGCACAGTTCGCGTTTTATCCCACTTAAGTGATGCGTTTGCGATCACCAGATGTTGATGAGCATCGTCCTTTGTTACGTATTGCGAAATTTGTTGGTTGATAAAAGGAGACTATTTTTACGGACGAGAGTTGAAAATAGTATTGTAATATGGACACAGCGACCCCTTAAAAATCTTTAAGTCGATCAACTCGAAAAAAGCAGAAATTTCTCCCAAGCAGGCTTACCACCCAGTAGTTTTTTTACCGAAGGGATAATTTAACAATGCACGACAGTGTCATTTTATCACAAAATAGCAATGGAAGAAATAAATGATAGAATGTTCTAATGAATCTTGGTGTCAAAATAAATTTACTGATTTTCGAAAATTAGATAGGGCTAAAAAGAATGAATGGAATTTTGGAGCCAATGATGAAGGGCATTAGCATTTACAGAATAGGTATGTAATTGTCAATTTTGGTGCGGTGACGTTGCGCTATGCACTCGCCGATCCAAATGATATTTCGCATTTCCTGTTCCTTCAGTTTTATGAATGCGTAGAAAACGCCAAAGTGGAATTGGTGCAGATAGGCCTGGACATTTAGCTTCACCTGAACAAAAATGTAAAATTGACAAACTAAAATTGACAATTTTGACAAACAAGGCCCAATTTAAAGTAAAAGCTCATAATCTTTTTTTATTTGTCAACCAATTCTATAAGTTTGTTGTCATTCAAAAACCTGGTTGTCCTTAGAACTTATGAATAAGTAATTTGAACACCACCAGAACAGCCCACCTCATGTTCAAAGAATTTGTCTTCGAGCGTCTTTTCTCCCGGATTGATGCCACTGTTCTCGAAGAGCAGTTTGTAATCTGAGTAGTACTCGCACACTTGCTTCACTTGGTCATAGTCGTCAGCCTTAGCCAGCCCAGCCAACCCTTCGGGGAATAGTTTCCCGCATCGAGGATATAAATTTGCACGATCTTCTTTGTTCAACTCCGTGTCAAAGCTGTTTATTGTGATGATAATTGCCCGCCGATCTGCCTCAAACTAAACAGAAAAGCTAATGTGTAAAGTATTCAAAACCTTGAAAAAGTTTTGCAAGATTAATGACTTACAGCCAAAATTTCACACATCACTTCAGCCGTTTTTCCTCCCATTTTCTTGCACAAGTTGAAAAAGTCCTCAATGTACGCTTTGTACAGTGTGTTCCGTATGATTTCCACGTTGAGCTCGTCAAGATCCTGCTCGCTTATGCAATCCACGAAGTAAGGGGCTTAAAAAACTGTTAAATTAAATTCTTAGAGAATAAAAGTGAGATCGCATAAAGTAGTCATTCACTCTGCTAATGTCCTACCAAGCGGCGTGTCGACGAGCACTGCGTTGTAAAGTTCGGCTGGGTTTGACGCAATGTGAATTGCCTCCATTTGTTCGAAAGATCCGAGTGGGTGGCACTTGGAGATCAGCTCATTGATGGGACGCTGATGGAGAGTACCGGTGATCAGCAGAATGATGTTGTCAATCATGTACGAGTAACTGAAAAGGACGCTTTCTACCAGACTATCCAAATATGGAACAAAGGGAACATTTTTTGTTTTCAAAAATATTTGATATCATTTTAAAGAGAATACGTTATGTAATCGAGGAAAGTCGAGAGGGGTTCCAGTGAATTGTTACGCAAATGAGTGAACTCTGTGACCAGCTTCTCCTTCAGTCGCTCATCAATGACCTAAATGCAATTTTCAGTGATAATTTGAGCGGTAAAGAGAAGAAAGGACCTGAACAGTGATGTTGCCTGGCTCATTGGCAAGAAAATTGCCGTAGTCGGTCGATTGGATATGCAATTTAAGATCTGAAATGGAATAAATAATTAAGCCGCAGTTTAAATTGTCGAGACAACAAACCTTCCAATGTTTCACATTGAACCAGGTTTGAATAATCCGTGCTTGTAAGTAAGCCTGACTTGAATCCTCTGATTAAGGCCTCGAGATAGCCGTGGTCGATGTTGAAAAAGAATTCGCCCATTTTTATTAAAAATAAATTGTTCAGCTTTATGTTACGCGGCTAAATAATTTTTTTAAAAATAATATAAAAAACCAAAATTTTAACTATATAAAAATTAGTTACTGTTAGTGGTTTAACCAGGAAGGTCTTCCAAACTTGCTGCTGATCTTTGGTCGTCTTTTTAAAATTATTAAAAATAAACTTTGAAAACGAATCCCTTTTTGAAAGTGTCTGTGTACAGGCATTTGAGTCCCAAATCACAATTTCAGCCATCAGATTTTTATTAGCAGCATTTCACTTTTTAAATGCATCAACGGACTGATTTGTGAGGGAATCGATCGAATTGGCTGCGCCGAAATGACCTTTTCGTCGGCCGTAAGCGCAGAAAGTGCAAAATTAAATATCCCCCCACCCCACCCCCATTAACTCATTGCCCCCTGTGCCTTCTTTGCCTTCCATCGCTGGCTAATTCAAAGACTAAATGCGGCTGTCTGTCGTATGTATGTCGACCCGTCCGTCTGCTTTCGATTTAATTTTCTTTACATTCAACCGGGTTTCCCTTTTCTTTTAGTTAAATGTTTCAGAACTTCGGAAATATAAAAAATTGGTCCCGCCGAAAAAGTTGCATTAATAATTGTCCTTTAAAACACACATAATCTTGTTAACTTTTTAGGGCAAATTCATTTTGCGACTATTATAATTCCTTAAATACAGCTTGCGAAATGGTTACGTTCTCAAAACTTGGCTCACCACTTCGTTCGTTTTCCAGCGACTTTCTCCTCTTCCGCTACCAAGCCGTTCGCAATTATGCAATTAACAAACCAAGACCTGCACCAGCGAAGATTCAATTGCCGCCACCCGGGGACGGAATTGGCTATTGGAACTGTATGTTATTGTACAAAGTTCAACTCTTGAATATATATTTTCTTGGTATTTAGGGGTTATCTGTATTTATTTTCAACAAAGTACTGGGACGCAATAGAATCATCCAATAGGGAAAGAAGTATTTTTTCTATAATAGACCGAGGGCCCTCTATTTCTTTTTCTTTCTTTAAAAAAGTATTCCAGCGGTTTACGGGATCGCTGATTACGAATATGAATTTTAATTAAATCTGAACCCGTTCCCGATTGAAAAAAAAAAAAAAATAGATGAGCGTGACTACGCCAATGACAGCCGTTACACACAGCCGATCAACAAGTTCAAAATCGGCAACCATTTCTTCAAGTAAAAAAAAAGCCGATTATCGTCCCTAATTTTGTCCCTTAAAGGTTCTTGGCATACAACTCAGCTAATCACAAAGAGCTGTGGGCTATTATCGGTCTGTTGGTTACGTCTAGCATCCTTGCGCTCGGAATAGTTTATCTCAGCTTTGGCAAAATCGAAGTTTGGGTCGACAGAAGTGAGTGACTAATCGGCGGACGAAAAACGTACACACTTTTTTTCAAATTCTAGGCACTACAACTCCTCCATGGGATTGGGCTCGGGTGCGCGACAAATATTGGAAATTTCAAACGATTCTGTAAGTGCAAATGATCTCTTGCTGTTCATTCGGCAAAGTAATTGTTGCAGGTACGACCCGACTGGCATCACTCATGTTCGCCTTGGCGCAATGGAGCAACTTCAGGACAAAATGCTCGACGCTGCCAAAGAACGCGGCACGCGCGATGCAAAGGGTTATTGGGTTGATTAAAAATAATTAGGAAAAACGGATGTAATGTTGCGATGTTAGTTTGATTATTAGTGTATGTACTCATGCGATGTATTTGTGACAATCATCGGTTACACATAAAAGTACTAAAAAGATTGTAACTTTGGTCAGAGTGAGTTTTAAATTGACGGATCCGAGTTTCGATCTAGTCGAACGTTCACCAAATAAAAATAAAAAATGGTCAATTTGCATGTTCAATCGCTAAGCTTGTGTTTAATATTTCAGTTTAAAGAGTTAAATAAATAAATATGATAAGTGGCACTGTCACCACTTAGTCATTCACAAACAAACACTGTGGCGCGGCGCGTTGGTTGCCGGGCAACAAAATTCGGAATCTTGGGTAAATTGCCTTATATACCACAGTTCTCTCCGCTGCTGGAGGAGACATTGTTCTAATACCATAACAGCGTGATGAATGACCCTTATTCCGGCTTCGATGATTACGACCACGCTTATGATTTGTTGGAGGTGCGGGGCGGGGTTGACATTGGGATGATTTGCCGCCTTTAGGACGGATTCTCGGATCGCGAATTTGTACAAGCAGTGGCACGGTCCAGTCGGGGCCGTCGCAAGGTTGGCGTTCCGTCCCACTTCCTTTTTCACCCACCGCCCCCTGTCGCAGACGGCAACTGTCCAACCGCCACCTACCGCCTCTGCCGTCTTTTTACCGCCCGCTCCGTTCGCAATGGGCACCAAACGGGCTCTGTTGGGCACTGCCATGGGAAGGTCCACTGTCCGATTGACACTTTTGTCTCGCGCGCGCACTGGCGCCGTGTCGCGTGACGCCGCCGAGCCAAATAGGCCAATGACCGCTGTTAGGGGGGCTGGCTACACGTCGGCTGGCCGAAGTTTGCATGAGGAAATAGATTCCGGCAAAAATCAATCAATCCTTTAATTTTTACCATCTTTCAGAGAGTACTTTTGAGGGAGTGACCGCTAACACAACTGAGGCAGCAGAGAGTACAGAAGAGGGGGCGCAGACAGAAAAATTGAAGCGGCTGGAGGAGCAAGTGATGAAGCTGGTCAGAGACAGTGTGTTGGCCAGCGACGAGGGCGATGCCAAAAAGGTGAAAAGCATTGGAGCAATGAATGGGGGAGGGGACGGGGGGCACTTTTCGAATGCCGAACTTTGATTCGACCTCTTAAACCGAATATTTTGTCTTTTTTAAATCGACATATTTAACAAGCACCATTTGTGTTGAATTTCAAGGCCTTAGACAGAGCTAAGGAAGCGGCACGGAAATGGCGTACGGCGGATGTTCTTCGCAAGGCTCAAAATCCCGGAGATGCAAACATGGATTTGTCACTGACGGTGTTGCTATGTTTGGCTCAACAGGTTGGACACGTACACGGCACACAGAATTAAATATTATTCCCAACAACAATGCTTCATCCTTTCCCCGTTGTTTATGCAGAAACAAGCAAACAACATTCCATCAGAGGCACTCCAAATTTATTACACCATAATCAAGTAAGCTAATTATGGCATCATGCCCATCGGTCAATGATCAGAGTCTCATTCGATAAGGGACAAATCGTATGTGAATGCCGGTCGACTGAAGGTGAACATTGGCAATTTGCACTTCCGAAAGAAAGACTTCAGCAAGGCAATCAAATATTACCGAATGGCACTTGATCAGGTGCCCAAAGTAAGTGATAGCTGCTAAAGGCAGGCAGCCAACATGGCGTCGTCGTCATGGGTAGATGTTGAACACACTAAGTTGGGTTTTCAGCCTCGACCTTTCAGGCAAAAGCATGCCTAGGACGAGGTCACCAAAAAGTCGGGGGTCGGAGTTGAAGCCTTCATCCCTACATATTAAACATCAGTCACTTCCATGTTAGGCACACCAACGGATGCGCACGAAAATTCTGAATAACATTGGCGTAACGATGGTCAAGCTGGGCAAATATGAGGATGCGCTGGCAACATTCGAAGACTGCTTGGACGCGGGGGGCAATTACGGAATGGCACTTAACTTATTATTGGCGGTCCATTGGCCTTTCTTTCACCTTTGGTCGAACATGCCAAGCTTTAGGCTTACTGCTTAAACAGTGAGGATAAAATGCGCGAGGCATTTCAAAGACTGACGGACATCGACGCATTGGGAAGGGCTGAAGAGATCCGGGAACAGCAACAACAGCACCACAAAGAGGTCGAACATTCACACGCCTGTAATCGTATACTTACTGTATTTCTTATAATTCCGTCTATTTTTCAATACTCCTCGAGGGGAGGGGGAGAGAGGGGTCAATTGGATGGCTTGGGAGAGGGGGGGGGGGGGGTTCAATTGAAATTGTGCGTCTATTAGGGGAAATACGCAACCCAAGCATTGACAGGAAGATGTTTTGGCTGCCCAAATGTTGAGCAACGACGCGCTGGCGGTGTGGGAACGGAACAAAAAACAGCAAGCGGAACGGACCATTTTGCTGGCGGCAAAAATAATTGCTCAATCGATTGCACCAACGTCGGATTCGCCTTTCAAAAATTAAAATGTTCACATTCCTTCAGCTTCTCAGAGGGCTATGCCTGGTGCGTGGAGTGTATTCGACATTCGGTGTACGCCTCGTTGGCCACCGAATTGGAGATGAACAAAGTGATGGAATTGCTCCGTCATGGACAGTTGGACCAAGCGGTGGAAGAACTGTTGGTGTTCAACAACAAAGAAGAGAACAAAGTGGCCAGTGCAGCATCAAACAATTTGGCATTGATCAGCATTTTGGTAAGCTAAAAAAGAGTTTGTTTAGAAATGCAAAAAATCGGAATTGTTTTATGAGCAGCGCGGGGACGACAATTTGGAAGATGCCAGCCAGTACTGCGAGCAGGCACTCAGCTTGGACAGATACAACATCAATGCGTTGGTGAACAGAGGCAACATTCACTTTTATGGGGCCGAGTTGAAGTTGGCACTGCAATTGTACAAGTATGCTTTGCGCAAGCATCTGAACTGCTTGAACTTGATGCAACTCAGAGAAGCGCTTCAAGTGGATGCCTCATGCACGGCGGCTTTGTTCAATTGCGGCTTGGTTCATAAGGCACTGAACGAGCTGGAAGAGGCCAAGAAGCACTTCTTCAAGCTGAACGGCATGGTAATGCACAATGAGCAGGTGCTCGTCCAATTGGCACAAATGTAAGTGAAACAATGAATAAGACGCCTTTTTTTGTATGTTTTGAATGAATGCTGTTCAGTTACGAGCAGCAGGGAAACAGAGCACAGGCGATCGAGCTGTACACCCAAGCATCGTCCATTTGTCCAACGGATCCGACAATATTGGCGCGGTTGGCCAACCTTTATGAGGCGGAAGGGGACAGGACCCAGGCATTCCAATGCCATTACGATGTGCCAAACATCCCCTGGGGGGCTGAATAAATTTACATGTTTCTCAAAAACAGAGTTTCCGTTACTTTCCGCCCAACATTGAAGTGATCCGTTGGCTGGGCAATTACTACTTGAATGCCCAGTTCGCGGAGAAGGCGGTCAGCTACTTTGAGAAGGCGGCACTGATTGAGTCTGTCGGGCGAGGAGGGGGCAATTAATTTGCTGGGGGAGGGAAATCGGTGTCACTTTCGCTTCAGACCGGACAATGTGGAGTGGCACATGCTAATGGCAAGTTGCCAACGCCGTGCCGGCAATTTTCAGCGCGCTTTCGAACTGTACAAAGAGACACATCGCCGTTTCACTACCAATGTCGAATGTTTGTCATTGGACCAATGAATGAATGAGTGTCAGAGGCCGTCCATCCCCCTTTTCATTGGGCAGGTCTCAAATTCCTGGTGCAACTGTGCAAGGAATTGCGAATGACGACAGAACAAAAGGAGTACGCGGAGAAGCTGGCCCGGCTGGAGAAAATTTGCCAACTGAAGGCACAGCGCGAGTCCGACTCGGCCGGGGGAAGCAAGCCAAAGTAAGACAATTTGATGAACAAGTTCTAATCGAAATCAGATTCGTCTAGGGCATCCGGGTCTCGGTTTTTTCCCAAAATTCCTTTCTATAATAGAAGGATGTACCGGTGTACCAAAATTTTAATAAAGGGGCTCCACTAAAAGCCAACTGATGAGGGAAGTTCATATTTAGCAGACAATTCGGTGGAGCGATGAGCCCATTCGATGGCGGTGGAATGCGTGGTCAATACTCATCAAACGGTCTTTTTCTCGGCTGACAAATGAGAAGACATGGGAAGGTAAAACTCTGAAATTTAGGCAGTCACCCGCCTTCCGCGCGCCAAAACAGTGCCAACAATGCCCAAAAGGCGCTTCAATTGTTGGAGGGCGAGCAACACTTTCAGGCAACTCGTCGCAATATCTGTGAGTTGTTTGTTTGTGTTGCTTGTCCAATTCAAAATACGCCAGCGGCCGCTGATTTGGTGTGGAACAGTCCGATGGCCGTCCAAACGCCACCGACACGACCGATGACTGGGATAAGACAAGGGGCGACTGGTGGCGAGGATGACCAACTGATGTTTGAAGCGGATGAGGGGGGAGAACTGTTGCCCGACTGACCAAAGACTGAGAAACATTTTCCAAACAAAAATGGTCGAATTCTGCAATTTATCATAATAAAACAATGTTGGCGTGTTCCTCCGCCTATGTTTTCTTCTCTCCGTCCACAAATATGGGCTTCCCACGGCCGGCCTCCAAAAGAGAAAAATGAAGAAAATGACGGCCAATTTATGCCTACCCTTTTGAACTGCTCGAGATCCTTTTGCTTCAAAGTCGCAAGAGTCGTCGCGGAGGAAGCGCTTCGGGCTAAAGCAATTTATTATAAATGGTGAATTAAACTGCCTAAGGAATAAAATTACTATGTCAGGAGCTGTTTTTCTCTTTTTGCCGAAGGCAAAATAAGAAATTGCCCAAATTCCCACTCATCCCCATGGGCACTAATCCAAACATTGTTTAAACCTTGCTTCCAATCCTCCCGAAACTCTGATATGCGCATTTTGGGCACTTTGTCCACGCTTTTCGGCGATGTCGCTGGCAATTTGAAAATTTTTTGTACTCGAGGCATACGAAAGAGCAGCGCCAGCATCAAAGTGATGGAGTTGCTGGTGCACCAGTAGAGACAGACAGCCTAAAACGCATTGGAAATGTCAAAAAAAGCATATGGGCCGATAATATTACCGTCGTGAAATGGTTGGATGAGAAGAAAATGACCAACGGAAGACCGTAGAGCATGCCGTACTTTGCGAGCTTTGGCATTGTCAGGAGATTGCCAGTCTCAATGCCAGCCTAAAAAATGTGCCTGGTCGGCTTTGTTTAAACAAAACACAAAAAAGTGACAATGACAAAAAATTGTAAGTGGAGGCCAATTGACAGAAAAAAACAGGGGACAATTCATTGAATAAAGTCTCCGCGGATAACTTTGACTGACCCTAAAGACTAAATGCAGTGTTGTGGCAGCGCACAGAGGCAAAATCCAGTAAGGGTCGCCGACGGTGAGGTCGGTGAACCAAAAGAGACCCTCCGTTTGGAAGCCGGGATATTTGACGGTGGCCAGCCTTTTTAGAGCACAGAACATGGTCATGAACACGGCGCCATTCGCAACCATCAAAGGAAAATGCCGCATCATTTTGATGCCCTAAAATATTTAGACAAATGCTCAATTCATCAGCAAATTGTTAAGCAAATGAACAAATTGTGAAAATGCAAACCTTTTGATGCATAAAGTCCCTCTGTTCCCACACGACTTGCATTGCTGTAAAACAACCAAACAAAAGTAAATGAATAAATGCTTCAACAAAATGCAAATTCACTCATTCATTCACCCACACAATGCGTTGTTGCCCTCGCGGCTTGCCTTTTGGATTCTCTGATTAAATTCGAGCAGTTCTGGCGCGTATTTTTGTTGAATGGCCGTAAATCTGCGCATGTTCAGTGGGATCGGAAAGCAAATCAGCCGCAATAAAATGGTGGCTTAAAAGGAATGAGGTAGAGAAAAAAGATAAATAATAGAAAAAAGGTCGTCGGGACTTTTTTGTAAATACCCCCCCCCCCCCCCTAAAATCGTCGGCTCGTTATACGGCCTGAAACTCACATGCAACAATTGTGCCCCACCAGGGCAAATCCAATGAGAAATGTGCGTATTCCAAAACCAAACGCATCCAACTTGACGGCTTCCACCAAGTCCACAATCCAAATTCGTCCAGCACACTTTGTCCACTGAGCACCAACTCTTCAATCGATGGCTTTTGGACAGGAATCGGATTATTTGGCACCAAATCGGCTAATCGTGAGGGCAATTCGCGCAAGAAAACGTCACGTGTTGACAGACGTCGCACATCAGAAGGAAAGGGGCAGCAACAGCTGCTGCCACAAGTTGTGAATTTTAACAAAGAGCGACTGCCTATTTGTAAATATTTTGTGGTCGAATACATTGTGCTGCTTGATTTTAATGGAAAAAAGTAATAAAATTAAAAATGTATATCTCGGAATTGACTAAATAAGATTCCCTGTTTTGTCGGAAAAACGATTTTTTTAATGGAACAGGAAGAAAAATTTGATTATTTCCAATTATGTCCCCCAACTTTCGGGTTTCGATTTACATTTTACTGCCATCTAATCCAAATTAAAAAATTTGAATGTAAATTTTAATTTCTTCTGTTTGTCTTTTTTGTTTTACTAGAACCAATGAAATAATTAATAATGAAATAATTAATATTCACAGGTTGATTGACAGAATGGATTCTGAACTTGAACATAATGACGCAACGGTTCAGAAGATTGCCTTAAACATCCAAAAACTGAGTCAATTCGGTAGGTAAAAAACATTAAACAAAAATCATTTCTCTTTTAGTTCAAAATTTGAACCAATTAATCGAGAAAATTGGCGGTGCCGAGGACAATGAGCGGACACGCAATGCCACCAACGATTTGGTGCACAAAAGCAACGAACTTTCGCACTCCACCAACCAAATGCTCAAAAACTTGTTGGAGAACAGTAACACGAATGTATGGAAAAACTGAGAAAAATGGTTGCTTTTGAATGAGCGTTTACATTAAGAGAGCACTGCGAGTGCAAAGCGAACGACTGATGAACGATTTTATGGGTAGGAAAATTAATTTTAATTTGGTTAGAATTACAATGTTTTTTTAGGTGTTCTCAATCGCTTGCAAGCGGCTAAGCGAAAGGCTGCCGCACGAGAGAGGACACAAATAAAAAGTGTGACCGTTGAGGATGAACAGTTGCATGGGCGGATGGGAGTGGACGACCCCATCCAGATGAGACAGTTGCAGCAACAGCACCGCATGAATTTGGACGAGATTCGCGAACGCCAGCAGGTCATTTGATCGTTTTGTTCCGCTTTCTAAACCAATTTTGCTTTCTTGAGGCCCTTTCCGCTTTGGAGCAGGACATTGGGGACGTCAATCAAATATTCAAAGATTTGGCCCATTTGGTGCATGATCAGGGCGAGATGGTGGACAGCATCGAAGTCAGCAACAATGAACGACTTAAACTAATGGCATAATTTATTTCAGGCGAACATTGAACATGCCAGCATCCATGTGCAGCAGGCGAACGTTAATGTGGTTCAAGCGGTTCATTACCAAGCGAAGGCACGCCGGAAGAAACTGATGATATATGTGAGTGGGTGAAGTTAGACTAATTGTAAGACGTATAATTAAACTACGGGGATTAGTCGGTTAGTAAAATAGTCAGTTAAATAGTACGATAGGGATGTATGCAAAGCCTCCCTAACTTTTCCCAGGCTTTTTGTTTATTGGCATTGCTCATCCTTTTCGTGGTGCTTTACCTGTGGCTAAAGCACTGACAATGGAGCGGTCGACACAAACTTAACCGATTAAGAGAATGATCCAATTTTAAGGAATATGATAGAGCTGATCGGAGCCATAGAATTTAAAAAATCAAATTTCACGGGGAAACTGTCAGCTAACCCAACTCAAAAATTGGTGCTAAATTCAAGACTGTACAGTTTAACATTACGACCAGATTTATCGCTTTACCATATATTTCCCATCAGTATTCATTATCCTTTTTATGAATCACTTCCCGGGATGCGTAAAAATAATTCCGAAGGACTTTCTGCTGTAAGTATAACTTGGAAAAATTTCACTTATTTGCCATTATTATTAGTTGTAATAAATGCAAATTCTTATAAAGTTTGCATTTATTTCGGTCCTTCTGCACACACTTCTCATATCTCTGCCACACTTTGCATCTGTCCATTTCGTTTTACTTCTGTGATCGTATATGAATATGATTGATTTTCCCCTCCGTCCCTTGTTTTTTTAATTGAATTCAATAAAACATTTACAAATAATACACAAGCTCAATTAAACATAAATAGAATACGATTCAAAGATTTGCCAACTTTCGACCAAAATAGCGAAAATTCGCAACGGCGTGGGACTCAATCCTTCAAAACATAAAACTTTCTGATTAGGCATAATGGGCAATTTTTGGCAGTTTGGCTCTACGCTTCGTAAGACCCCCCACCCCTTCAGAATTATTGCATGGGCTAATTTGTAAGTGAACAAAGTGCCTCCTCCAAACACGCATCTTTCCACATAATCCATGCTGATTGCCGCGTCCTTCTGCTGTTGTCTCTCTCTGTCCATCACTCTCTCTCTCCCCCTCTTTTCTCTCAATGTGCTTCGATGTTTGTGGTGTGTCCATTCACAATCGCTCCACTTTCTTCGTCCTCATTCTTCTTGTTCCTCAATGATTCCTCTGTAAAAATTGGTTTGTAAAATCAAAGCTATTGTATCTTTTTGCAAAATAGTGCACCGACCGTTCAGCGCCCTTTCGCGCCAAGTTGCTTTGTTCTCTTGCAAATGGCGACTCCACGGGCACGGAATGTCCAATTTGCCAAAATAATTAATTGGCACTTTGCGAACGGAGGACACTGCGCCGGGAGACGGCGATTTGCTGAAAAGTGCCACACATATAAATTGAAAGACAAAGTAATATTGTACAGGTCGGGTGGCAACGGAGACAGCGAAGTGGCGGACGCACTTCCGTCGTCCGTACCGCCGCGATGAGCGCCCGGGGGGAAAAGTGAGTCGCTGGTCGGCAACGACACCAAAGGCTCCACCATTTTGACAAGCATTTCCCCACAGACGACCATCGTTGGCTATGTGAACAAAAAATTAAAAATGAAATTTAAAAATGGTTGTTCATTGAAATTGAACCAACCTCGACAATGAAATCGATGAAGCCAATTTGAGAATCAGCAACGTGCACAGTGTGCCGATCACAAAGAGGCGAATAGGGAAGTCCCATTGATGCCTTTGGGGGGGGGGGGGGATTAATTTGGCAAATCCAAAAGGAATGGAATGACAAATAATGTTGGATAAATGGGGAAACAAACACTCACCTCCAAATCGCCCTGGCGGAAGAATTCCTCCAGCACTCCTTCAGTCCTTAAAAATGCATTTACATTTGTTATTCCGTTGCTTCGCTACCCCTGAGCTAAAAGATGAAATGGCACTTTTCGCCGGGAGAGGGACGGACAATTCGTTGTGGTCCATTCGTCACAAAATAACATCAAAAAATCCGTCTCGCCTCTCCCAAATGGTCCATCTTTATCCATCCCCTCCCTATTCAATCGTTAAAAGATCAATCAAACCGACCAACGATAGTGCAATTCCCATGGTTTGGATGCATGCGATCTGAAAATGGTAACGGCGGGAGGGGAACAATGAGCGATCAGTGAGTTTGCCTTGCCCTCTCCGTCTGAATTTGCACCCCTCCCCCCCCCCTATGCCCTCCCTCCCATTGACTGACATGTCACAAGCGTGCACAATTAGACAAAGTGCTTTCATTTTGTCGATGCCCTCCGGCAGTGTCAGCATGTTCTTCATCGTTTTGATCTGCACAAAGTGCGTGGACATATCGGTGGCCAACTGATATTTTTAGGGATTTTTTTAAAACATTTTCTGACCATTTGTCAACGACTGACAGATTGCCCTTGGGGTGACAATTTATTTTATTTACTCTCATTGTTGCCACCAAACAAAAGCCTTTCATCCGTCGCTTTTCCGGCCCAAAAAACTGACCACAATTTCGATGAGCATATTGCGGATTTCGCTGCAAATTGGCCGCGACAGATTAAGCCCTTTTGTTTATCTCTTTCCGCCTCTTACCGGTGTTCATCCCTCGTCAATCGTTCAAAAATGTTTTTGTCGTCATCCTTCATCAATCGGAACACCGAACTTGCGTGGTGATTCTCCAGCACACTCCGATCATTGTACAGCAGGGCAAAATGTGAGCTAAAACGGGCAATGGCACAGCAATTTGGACAATGCCAAGGCACACCAAGCACATAATGAATGGCTTCAAATGAATGGCTTCATCCTCTCCCTCCCTCTCTCTTATACCCTGATTGGATGTGAAAGTTGTTGGTGTGCCCGGTGTGCTCGTAGTCGTGGATGAGCGCGCCGAACAAGACGGCCAAAATCTCCAGATCGGTTAGAGTGCTCTAATGGGTCAAAAAAACAGACTGATCACATAATCAACCGAGTCCCCTTCGTCCCCTTACCGCAAGTCCTGTCTGCGACAACATCCAATGCGACGTTTGCGTCACATCTGCAGCATGAATCTGAAGAGCAAAATGCGTCACCAATCTCTCTCTTATTTACCAGTGTTTGCTCACTAATCCATTAACGATTTCTGATTAGTTTTGGTTAGTGGGTTGCCTCGCGCGATTAAGTGTCATCGAAAACAGAGGTACTCACGGACAGTGACAATCCGCGCATTGTCCGGACACGGATATGAACCCCACGGATATTCCGGGGATTCGAGAATTTGTATCCGTGATCATCCTCAAGTACTCGAGGCAACTACTGTATTTCCTCTAATAGACGCCCCTGCTGATGGCGTCCATTCTCAATACCGGGGGCGTCTATTGGAGGAAATAAGCTAATCAGAATGGATCATTGTTGGCTCAGTTGGCCAAACACTGCCAAAGGCGATCAATTTGCCGTGTTGTGGTAGGGATTGTTGTGCTTGGAGTAGCCCAACTCCAACGCGAGCAGAAAATTCTCCAGCACTTGCACATTTATCTGAACATCGATCGGTGGTCAAACAAAGAACGAACTGATCGAACGTTTACTTTGAATCGTTCCAGGAACCCGTAACGGTTGAACAGCTCGAAGCCGATGTACTTGAGGGAATGGCCATTTGTGGTCTCGTCCAGTTCGAATGAGTCGAAATTCCAATTATTCACATGCTAAAAATGGAAAGCCAACAAAAGTGCCAAACAGTCTGAACTTTAACCAACCCGCAAATACGGCAAATACTCGTGGGGAATAGGCGCCTAAATGGTGAAAGAATGATCAGCGGATTCAGTTCCGATCAGTGATGCAAACCCGAACCCCGAGGTTTTCCCCCACCCGAAAATTTTCAAATGCACGAATCCGAACTTTTTCTCAACCCGTTGCATCACTGTTTCCAGTATATTCGGCAACAGAGGCGGGCGGTGAGAAATTATTTGTTTTTTAAATTCTCAAAATTCGAAATCCCGAATTTGGCGCGTTTCTGCCCCGACTGACCAGTACGGACTGCGTACGACGGTATATTCTAAATGCGAATAACATACTTTTCGCGATTTTTCATTTTTCAAGGCGACTGACTTTTCGAAAAAGATGCCCGTACGGATGGCATTGGCCACGGATTTGAATTTTGGCTTTTCCTTCCTCGACTGCACCGTCTGTCGGGTGAATGTTGCGGTCAACCATTCGCGCACTTCGTCCGGCACTGCTTCCGGCGTCACTTCCGCCAAGTCGTCGTCTTCGTCGCATATCCGCCTGAGGTGAGAATTGGTATAAAAGTTTGGGAGAGTTATCAGTGGCCCAATGGACAATTTTGCCCGGGGATAATGCTCCAACCGCGTCTCATCCATGTAAGCCGTCTCCAGCACAAGTGCGGCATATTCGATGTTGCGCTTCAAATCCTCCAGGGACAATTGGCCGCCGTTCAGCTGATGGAGAATGTATCGAAGTCTGAAGGGACAGAAGCGGCTTCAAATGTGTTGAAGTTGAGAGAAAAGGCACAAAACAAAACGATCGGGCACCGATCATATTCATATAATGAACATTTTGTGCAATCATACCATGGCCACTTATTCCATGCAATCATACCATGGCCACTTATTCCATGCAATCATACCATGGCCACTTATTTCATGCTTTCATACCATGGCATTCATTCCATGTAATCATACCATGGCTAATCATTCCATCTAATCATACCATGGCTAATCATTCCTTACAATCATACTTCATTTCGTGCAAATTATCCGTACGAATTCATTGTGCCATTGTTCGTTTGTATGACATTTCCCTCCTCTCACCTGCACGCGTGCTTCCGCAACACCAACTGGTAAAAGCCGTATTGGTCTCCGATGATCATCATCGTGCCGTCAGTCAAAAGTTACAGACTCAGAAATATGGGTGACAGCTTTGAGAATGAGACGAACGACTGAAAAATGCCAACCAACGGAAGAAAAAAGAGAGAGAGAGAGAGAGAGAGAGACACTTTTGGGGAAGTGAAGAAGACACTTTTCCGAGGGCAAAACATTCACTTCAAAAGTGTCATCCGATGGATGCTGCTGCTGCTAAACGTTTCCCTGACAACACGCGCAACATTCGCAGAACAGAACAGAACAGACAAACGGTGCGGAAGGGACAGACAGACAGACATTGAGAGAAGAAGCGGCGAGAGGGAGGGAAGGGATGAAACAAATTCGAAAATCATCAGTTGAAATCAAAAAGGGTTGGTCGCGCATTAATTCGAATTGACCGCCGCGGGGGTAATACCAATTTTATGGTGAAGAAAGGGTTAAAATCCGTGGGAAGAGATGAGTGAAGGAATTTTAGGTAATTCCTTCCTCCATTCAATCTGTGCCATTGAAGATGGTTCCATGGGAGGGTCGAAAAGGCATTGTTTCGACATTTGCCATGGACAAATGGCGGATGGGTGACAAATGAAATCTCAAAAGTCCCTTCCGTCCCAATCAAATTTCATTTGATGGCAATCTTTCAAATCCCAAAGCACATGGTCCGCGATGAGAGCAACACAAACAAAGCAAAAACAAACACAACTCACTCACTTTAACACTTCACTCACTCATCCGCCGAAACAGCCAAATGCCCGCCCGCCCCTGCCCCCTGGCGGCGAAATCCGCGCAAGTGGCCATTCGCCCGCCCGCCCTTCACCCCTGGGGTTGCAATCTGCGCAAGTGGCCATCCACGTGCCTCACTTCTCCCCTCTTTAATCCAATTATTCTAGTCCTCGTGAAAAAGCAGAAATAGAAAATGTAATTTCCGAATATACAATTAGCCCATTCATATTTTTGGCATGGATTAGTCATAAAATTCCAATCAATACAAATTATCTAATTACCATTTTCATATTTGTTCAATAAAAAGCCCACTTCTCAACAGCGTCTTCCACCATTCGTCGCTGTTTCTCTTCCTCTCCAATTTCGCTGTCTGCCGCCGTTTCTGTGCTTTTTTGCCGCTGGAATAATGTCGGGATAAAGCCGCTCACGCTTCGACTCGCCTGCCGTCCTGAATTTGGACATAAGCCAAGTAAAGGATAATGAATGGACATTTGATCGGCGGTTTAGGACAAAGGGCCTACTGAAGTGTCCCTACACTTAGACTGACCGACTCCGATCATGCCGAGGAGAGACGGCCCTTTTCGGGTGCCAGCGGTGGACGAAGCGGGCGACGAGTCATCGCTGACAAAAAGGGACGCCATTCGCCCCATCACACTCATTTTTGGCCGAATTTGGGTAGAGGACGAGCTGGGAAAAGTGTGCGCGGCCGGCACTTTGCCAACGACGGAATGCGAACGGCGATAAAGACGAAAGTTTTGAGCGGCGACGCCACTGCTGCCGTCTTGACGCTCAACGGCACGGCTATTTACTGAAGGGATTTGTGGAGGGATAGCCTCATTCCGATAGCAGCATTTTTGCCAAGAAAAAACATTTCGAAAATTTGAGTAATTTAAGAAATATTCGGCTTGACCGCGCCGAAGTTTTGGCAAAATGAATGCCTATTCGGACGAAAATGTTCAATTGCTTAACGGTGCCAATCCGAAGACAAATAAAAGGGTAATCGATTTTGAGATTGAAATTGAAGTTGACGATTGAGTGGGGATGGGCTCAGATTTTGGCAAAGGATTTGTCCTTTGGACAAATTCACTTTTCGCCTTCGGGGAAGGCGTGGGTCCGACGTCGGAAAAAGGGGGAGGAAGGGAATTGCCGGCCGTTTCCCTTTCGTTTCGTGCCATTCCTTCCCTATTTTTTATGCCTTAATGTACTCATCGAATTTGGCAAATGCAAATGAGTGAAAAAGAGCGAATTGGACATGCTCATTACATCTCAACTCAAAACACTAAAATCAATTAGCCATTTGAATAGGGAGGATATTGCCAAAAAGTAAATCCACTGATCCAATAAATTGGTCAGTCCCCACACCCCAAGCATTGCTTTATGCCTGCCAAAAAGTAAATCCACCGATCGGTCAGTCCCCCGCCCCCAAGCATTGCTTTATGCCCATTTCTGATTGCCCAATACCCGCAAAGCGTCGATCAATTTCCCCATTGAGGTGCCAATGAAACCCCATTTCTGTGCTTTTAACCGTACCGTCGACAATGTATTCGGTGTCTTCAAATTTGAGCGCAAATCTGTTCTGGCCCTTTGGCTCGACGACACATTTTGACGAATTTGAAGGAATGGTGGCCGAATCGATGGCATTTTGTGCCTCTTTCTGCTTCAGAAGTTGTGAGGAAGACGATGGCACTTCCCTTCGCATCCAAATCATCTGAAAAGAAAGCAAAGAAAGAGAGGGGCGGCTTTCAATTGTCCCTCCTCTGATTAAGCCGGCCAATGATTGACTGACCTGCTCCGTCTCGACCTCTTCCGTCGTTGATCCAACGGCCTCCTCCCGTTGATCTTTGGCCTTGTCGCTGCTGGTGCCTTCCTCTCCAAATGCGTCGTCCATCGGATAAAAAATTCCGAAGAACTAAAAACGGCGTGAGATTTTTGAATAGAGCCGAATGAATGAATGAAAATATTTCACATCAGTCAGTCATTGGATATGAAATGATGTCCCCGACTTGGCACAAGCGCCCAATTTGGAAAGGTCCTTTGGGAATACAAATTGGAAGTGTGGGAAAGTGTAAGGCATTATTCCACCCAGCAGCAAGATGATGGATGATCCCCGAACACTCCCCGGTTCTCCCTGGGCATTTACCGGTTCCTCTCGATCACATCATCTTTTCCCCTCGGCCACCCCCCGTGACCACCTTGGCAATACCCCTCCCCCCCACCCATCCCCTCCCTTTATGACCATCTCGAAACCACCCGCCCCGTGACCACCTTGGCCAACTTTGCTCTCGACCCGTCTCTTTGCCTTCGTCTGCGTCCTTTTGCGTTTGGCTCGCTCGTTTTCCTCCTGATTTGTGCTTCCCCTCCGCCGATCACTGTCTTCCGACAGCAACAGCAAACCATCAAATTGACCATTTTGGATGAGTGCCGAGAAGTGATCGAATGCGGACACGGCACAAAAGGGAGACCGCCCATCCGACCCAACAAAAGCAACTCAATTAGTGGCCATTGTGCCCGCTGAACACCAAAGACCCAAAACAAAAACCAATGAAAAACTTTTGCCCTCCAAATTCTGTGGCACTAATAAACAGATAAATAAATGCACAAACTCTCGGCTCATCCCTCCCTCACTCTCGCCCAATTTACAAATGATTGTTTCTTTTGCCCTTCAGCAATCCCTCTTTTTCCAGACGGAAAGGGAAAGAAAATGAGCACATTCAAACGTGAAAATCAAAAAACATGGAGCCGTTGAAACCAAATAATGTTACGGAATGGTACAAATTGGCATTGATAGCAAAAGAAACGCCTTCGACTGACTAACAAGCTTTTTAATTAAATGTGCACATACCTTTTTAGGAAAGCAAAAACGAGGCCAATTTGGGGCTATTCGTTCTTTTGTTTATTCAAATAAGTTCCAAAATTAGAATTCATTGTTTACTGAGTCACTTTTCGGTGTGTGAAAACCAATTATGGGAGAAAGAATTCTCTCGCAAAAGCTGTGGATACATCGATATGCTTTGTGTAAGAATGGCATTACTAAAGAATGAATATTTGCATAATAATCTAATTTAACAATTAGTTAAAAATGACAGTCATCCCTTAATTAAGGATGGGATAAAAAAATAATAATTTATCTTACCAAAACAGGCCCTTTCCTCCAACAATGGACAAGGATAGGACGTGAGCGCGGGGAAAAGTAGGGGAAGACCGGGGAGTGATAAGCGGGGAAGCCTGGGGAGGGATAATCGGGGAAGCCTGGAGAGGGAATGCCAATAAATTCCACGTAAAAGTGGGGTGCCAGGACGTTTCCTAAGTTAATTTACCATGGGATTGGGCATTAAGATTGAATGATTAAAAAAGACAATGAATGATGGAGATGTGTAAGTAATTAAAAAAAAATAAAAAAAGGTAGGTGGTCCCGTTGAGGGCAGATGGAAGTGCCCGGAGGGAAACAGCCGCCGCCCTAGCGGGACCATGGCCCATGTGCCTGGGCGA
>JAKKIK010000319.1:0-35602 GCA_024500135.1 Heterodera carotae
CTCCGAAGTAGGAGATGTGCTGTTGTTCAAGACTTTCGTTAATGTTGCTGGCGTCAGCATTTCTCCTGCTCGTTATCCTCAATTTTGGTGTGTGAATTGGTGCCAGGCGAAATTAAAAACCGGGGGACTGGATTTTACACAATGACCCGGGACGGCCAAAAAAATCCGATGCTTGGTTTGGTCAATTTTCATCTAAGAATCGTACTCTAATCTGGGATTGGGATCCCAATCGTGATCGACCTGATCAAAGCGGGGACTGGATTTAAAACATGGACCGGCGGGATTTCGGCCAAAAATTCTGGGTTAGTCATGATTCGTCAAAAAAAAAAACCATGAGGCTAATATTTTTACATAAATTATTTGCTTTAGGTGTTTGCCTAAACAAATACGTGGACAGGTATGAGACGCTCAACTACGCGCCCGTCATGTTGGCTGAACGCCAAAAACGGTCAGCGCCCGATGTGGAGACGCACCACGGCGGTGACGACGAAAATAACGGCGACAACAATGCTGCTGAACGCGCGGATGTCGACTTGCGTTTTCGATCGCACAACAGGTTCATCTTCCATTTTTTTAGCAACTTTCATAAAAGTCGATGAGGAAGTTAATTAAAAAAGAAGTATTTTACGGCTTCATTCCTCCACAATAATTAAAAAAGTCAACACCGTCCATCCTCTCAAGTACAGACATTTTTTTTGAGGTATAAATGACATAATTGGGTAGGGTTAGAGATCTTCAAAGCACTGGATCAGGTTTTTTTGAGATAGATCCGGTACCAAGATTTGGCTTGGCTTGATTTCAAAAGAAATACTTTACTAAGTTTTTATTCAGAAATCCCGACAGGGTAGGAGGGTTGTTCGGGTGGTACGACATGTCAAATTCGTTACACTTTTTTTTAGGACTTTCCATATAAAACTTCGGCCGTTGGCACCGGAAAATTCGTTGTTTGCTGATGATCACATCATCGACGTGGACGGCGAACACCACACACACGTGATCAGGCCGAACACCTTCTTGTACGAAGGACACATTAGCGGTACTTCTTTCCTCTGCACTTGACTTTGTAAAAATTTTAAATTCTTCTGGTTTGTACCACAAAATATATTCTCTTGGAATTAAAAAAATGAAACTTTTTTTTTTTTTTGAAAAGTTAGGGTCAGCACACTAAAAGTTGGGTCACTCGTTGGGACACTTGGCCGAAAATACACGGATTGATGAATGGCGTTGACCCGCCCGCCCACTTCAGTACCATGCTTGTCTGAATTGCCCACCCTCCCCCTCCCCCCTTGGCTACCGGTACAAATGTTGATTTGAAAAAACAATTTTGAACGGTCTGGACATTGATGCGTTCAAACACTTGTACATTTTTCTTTTTTTTTTTGGTAGGAAATAATTTTCCCCGTGCCGGTTTTCAGGTGACCCCGCTTCGCTCGTCCATGGCACTTTACTGGACGGCATCTTTGACGGCTTCATCCTCACCGGTGATGGACGTTCATTCAGCGTGGAAAAGACAGCGCGCTACTTTGACATTGGCCGACGGCCTGCCCATTTTCACTCGTTCATTTATGCGGATGAGGAGATTAACCACAAGCGCTTTCGACGGACAAAAAGGGACACCGCCTCTTTTGGGCCACAATCGGAGGAGAATGGCGTCAGCGGCGATGATGATCATCACCAGCAATACCACCACCAACATGAGCGTATGTCATGGCTAAAAAATGGGGCCAAAATTTGGGATGCGTCCTAATTCCACGACCCGACAAACGGTCCTGCCAAACACACTGTCTTCGCCAATTCCGGACACATTTGGCCGCCCGCGACACTGTGCCTGGCATTCTTGCCCTCTCCCCCTATCCAAAAAAAAAAAATTTAAGAGGTTAAATTTTCGCATTTTAATTTTTAGCCACGCATGGTTGCGGGCTGACCAAACAGCGCGCTGAGCAAATGTTGAACTTCCAGCAGTCAGCGACTGTTGACGACGAACACCGGCACAGGCCTTTCGCCTCTTGCATGAAGCAGCATCACCACACAGCGCGCCAACAGCAACAATATTCGTTGAGGGACGACGGCATTTCGTCTGCATCGCCACTGGTGTCCTTCCAGCAAAGGTGTGACTTAAGCAGCATATGATTGAGCCCAAAGCTCTCGCCGAGATGGCACTGCCGAGTGGATAAAAACAATAACATTTTTGGGGCAGGGGTGCTTGCGATTTATAAAGTGCTAAAAGTCGTCATGGTTAAAATTTCTAGACATAAATCCTTGGGTCCGTTCCTGGGCACTTAACGCCTCAGCGTTGCATGGATCCCCCCTTCATCTTCGAGCAGTACCCCGAAGCCTCCGCATGGATTTATTAGTTGTCTATTTATACAAACTGCTAAGTTTGTTGAAGCAGGTCATGGAATTGTGGCCAATCACTACCCCCTATTTTGTGTCCTCATTTTTGCTTTGCTTACATGCAGGTATTTGGGCAAGAATGGGACACGAATCAAGCGTGAACAACTGCTGAAGCCGGAATGGCGCGAAATTCGTGCAAAGAAAATTTACGAGGTGCGCACATGTACCATCTACTTGCAGGCTGACCACAAGTTGTACATGCACATCTTCAACAAGGAAGGAAACCGGGACCATGTCAGGCAATGCCTTTTTCAATGTTTGAACCACTGACTGATCGTGTCAACAATTTGAGGAGGCTCAGCGGGAGGGTGGGGGTGGGGGTGTTCTACCAATGGGTTCAAATGTCCGTGGGTCGAAAGGTCAGAATACTGAAAATGAACAGCGATAACTTTCCCCATTATCAATCAACAATTCCGAAAAAATTCGTGCAATATCTTTTTTAGATTAAGGTATTGTCTGATTAACTGACCACAATATTAAACATTTCTTTTCCAGAACACGCGAAGAAATTGTCTCATTGCTGTACAACCACATAAAAGCAGTGAACAGCATCTACGAGAACACCGACTTTAATGGGATCAACGGCATCAATTTTGCCATTCAACGGACAACGGTTTGGATTGAATGTTTTTTTTTATATCATTATTTGTCTCCAACCCTTATTTTACCCCGTCTCCATTTATTTGTGGGTCGAAATGAATTTTTGAGTAATTTTTGCTAGTTCTACGGGTCACCATTTGCCATTTACCCAATGTGATTAAAAGAGTGAGGCAAAATTGAAGAGGATAATCCCCTCTCGCTATATTTAAATTTTGAATTTTTTCATATAAAAAAATCTTTTCTTATATTTTGACCGCTTCCACAGATTTACACGCCGGACACGTGCCACAGCACGTCCACTGCTGCTGCGGCTGCCAACCCGTTCTGTGAGGACAATGTGGACGTGTCCCACTATCTGAACTCCAACTCCCAGCGGGACCACAGCGCTTTTTGTCTCGCTTATTCGTTGACGTATCGCGACTTTTTGGGCGGCACGCTCGGCCTGGCCTGGGTGGCCAGTCCAAGTCAAAGTATTATATTTTGTAAATAATTGTGTGGAATTACATCGAATTCCCTGCTTGACATTTGACGACCGACATGGACTAGAAAAAAAAGTGTAGGGCAAATTTTTGTTTCTTATTGTTAGTCAAAATAATTTCTACAAAATTCCTTGGTGGAACAAAAAATCTATGGCCAAAACAAAATTCTGACATATGCTGGTCCGCAACTGCTTGCTTTTGTGGCATTTTTTTGATGAGTGCCACTACTTTAGCCATAAAGCCGGGGTCGCAGCAAAATTACAAGATTTTGGATATTTTGCCGCCCCAAACCGTTTTGGCTGGCTGATGCTAATGATTCGCCTCATTTCAGGCACTGCCGGTGGCATATGCCAACGCCATCAGCGCTACAATGAGCAGCAACGAGGTGGCGTGAACCGGTCGCTGAACACGGGCATCATCACGCTGGTCAACTACGGAAACAGAGTGCCACCGCGCGTCTCCCAATTGACGCTTGCTCATGAAATTGGGCACAATTTTGGCTCCCCGGTGAGTGGTTTACTGTTTGGGTGGTCGTGGCTTGGATGTACACACAAGGGATAAGTTCTAATGCCGGAAAAAAACAATCTACATTTCTGGCTTTAAAAAAATATTCCGGATTTCGGATCAAAAAATCTGGTAAGTCGAGGGTCATATGATCTTGACAAAATTGACTCTCTACCATTCAAACGCTTGAAATTTTGGACTACTTTAACCAGGCAAAACCCTGGGGAATTTTTTTTAACGAAAATAATTAACAGTTATTTTTGTCTCACTGATTTAGCACGATTTTCCCGCTGACTGTCAGCCTGGGCTGCCGGACGGGAACTTCATCATGTTCGCGTCGGCCACCTCTGGGGACAAGCCGAACAACTCCAAGTTCTCCAAGTGTTCAATCGCAAATATCAGCGAAGTGTTGTATGAAGTTCTCAGTCAGGTTGGTGTGGTTTTATTGGAAACAAAAAAAAAAAATTGTTAGTTTTTTAGAGCCCAAAAACGCAACAATTTGGACGAAAAAAGAATTGCTTCACAGACCGTGAGTTCTTCCGTTTCCAGACGCTTTTTTACATAGTTTTGATAAAATCACTAAAAAAAATTCCAGAGAGAGGGGAATCGGTTGTATTCAGTATTTGGATTTTGCTTGTTGCTTTTTTAGCAAGATACTGGGGGTTGGGTGTACGTGACGCATAATACTCCTTTCCTAAAAAAAGCGACTTTCGGCTATCCGAATCCCTTCCGACAAAACCCAAATCCTGGATACTTTTATGTCCTTATCAGGATGGTGGGGGCCTCATTTTGAACTTTGTCAATTTTTTATTAAAAAAAATCCTTTTTTCTCCTTTCTCTCGCCATCCTTTCCTTATGTTTGCTCTCTTAACGCAGAGCTCAAGTCGTTCTGCGGCAACCAAATCCGGGAGGACGGCGAGGAGTGCGATTGCGGCTTCTCCAAGCAGGACTGCCACGACAACCAGGACCAATGCTGTGCCCCGCGCGAGAACAACGACGAGCGCACCATGTGCCGACGGTTGGCCGGCAAACAATGTTCACCGTCCGAGGGCATTTGCTGCCGTGCGACGGACTGCGCGTTTGTGCAGCGCGGCGGACGCGTGTGCCGGGAGGAGTCCGAGTGCCAACAGGAGCAGAAGTGTGACGGCATGCAAGCAAAATGTCCGGACAGTCGGAACAAGGCGAACGGCAAGGCGTGCCAGGAGAGCACCAAGGTTGGTAGGTGTGCATCAGTGGTCTGCCCGCAGCCAAATGAATATGGGCCCACTAATAAAACAAGCTGGGGGATGCTGATCACGATCCCGATATCCATTTATTTCGGATTCAAATCCTTCGACTTTTTGGATCCGGGGTCAAATTTCGCAAAACAAGTTTACCTCCGAAGCAAAAATACATGGAAAGTATTTATTGCAACCTGTGGCCATTTATTGTCTAGCTAATTATCTTACTTTTAGGTTTGCCTGAACGGCAGCTGCTCTGGCTCTATTTGTGCACATCATGGAATGCGTGACTGTTTCCTAACAGAAGGGAAGCCGGAAGAGTTATGCCAATTGGCTTGCCAAACTGAAGCAGGTGACGATGATGAGGCCCCCGAATATTGTTTGACAATGCATTGGAATAATTGGGGCTCGGTTGGGTTTTGTAAGTCGCGCACAAACGCTTTTGTTCCGTCAAAAACGGGCGTTTTTCTAATTGACCCGAAACTCGGACAGCCTTTTTAATTTTTTTTTAAGCGGATTAATTTATCCTTTTCCTGATCAAGGGTGTCCGATTTTAATCATATTCCCTCCCCTCGCAACAGGTTGCCAAGCGGCGATCAACATCCAACGGTTGGCCGTCTACGCGCAAGAGGGACGCAAAGCGGGCCATTTGTTGTTGCCGCCCGGCTCACCGTGCAACGACTACCAAGGCTACTGTGACATTTTCCGAAAGTGCCGTTCCGTGGACTCCAACGGACCGTTGTCACGGCTGCGCACACTGTTGTTTAACTCGGAAAAAATTCAGGAGTTCAAGGAGCTAGTTAGGGTACGCGTTTTTTTCTGGGCTTGGATTAGAGAAAACTTTGTTAGGTTATGCAATGATGATCGAATTCTAGGATGACTGTCCGGGATTAAATACGGGACCCGGTTTTTTTTATATCTCAAAAAAAGCACCCCGTTCCGGTGTAAATTTTGACGGGATTTTGGTTTCGTTATCGCTTTCTCAACCATTTATATAACCCTACTTTTATGGCGATTCGTTGCATTTGCCAAAAAAACATTCAAAAATTTTTTCATAAATCCACGAAACAAAAAAAGTCTGTTTTCCCTTGCAGCAGTACTGGTGGGGCTGCGTGCTGATCGGCATCTTTGTCATCATGCTCATGGCAATGTTCGTCAAATGTTGCGCTGTGCACACGCCGAGCACAAATCCGAACAAATTGCCGGCCCAACACTTCAGCGACACACTTCGGCACCCCGGCACATTGCTGGTGAGGCAAAATATATTTTGATAAATCCGTCTCAATCTCTCTCTCACTTTTCATTAGGGAGAGAGAGAGAGAGAGAGTTATCAGATAAATTTATCCAGGCGGGACGGTTTGGAAATAGATCCCGACTGAGAGCTAATGAACAAATCCTTGAGATCCCGGCACCTCAGGTTTTGAAATCAGTCACGAAACTTCGGTCAATAAAATTTAAGAAAGATTTTGGTAGGATTCGATTCGGGCTCTTTGTTGCATTCCGTTCCTGCATTTCTTATTCACATCCACACAATTCAGAGGCGTGATCGGTCGCGTCAACCGCCGGTGGTGATCAGCAACCATGGTGATGCAGCTGCGCGACGAGGTGGCGGCGGAGCGGCGCGTGAGATGCGAGCTGCAGTGCCGCCAGCGGTGGCTGCTGGCGCTGGACGGTCTCGTCCGACGACACGAGGAGGGAAAACAACGACGAACAATGGTGGTGCTGTCATGGCGACGCGGCAAAGCCGTTCAGCCCATCTGCCGAGGCCTCCAATGGTGGCACAGCCGACGAATGCCGCCTCCGGTGCAACAACGGAGTCGCCGCTCATCCAAATCCCTGTCGAGCCGCCGCCGCCCTACCAGCCGACCGACCCGGCCACCTGTGCTTCATCCACCGCCGCTCCCAGTGCCCCAAACATCCACCAGCATCAGCGTGATCTCTCCGCTCACCGTGGTGGCATTCTGCTGCCGCCGCCGCCTTCCGGCACTTCTACTGCCGTGCCTGGCGCTCCGCTGCAGCCGCCGATGATGCCCGCCGCATTGCCTGGTGCACCGCCTCCGGCGCAGCCATCAACCACCACTGCTGCATCCTCATCATCACAATCGGCCGCCGCGCTGCCGCTCATCCCGGGTCCGCCGTTGCCGGGCCAAGGCCCGCGGCCGGGTCGCCGCAAGCCGAGGGCATCACCGCAAAAGAAGAAGGCCACGCGGGGGATGGATGCCGGTGCCGCTCGTCATCGGGACACGAGCGCTGGCGATGGTGGTGGAGGCGTTAACAAAAAGTCGACGACGGCATTTGGTGCCGCCGGTACCAGGGACAAGGAGCAGCCAAAGCGTAACAAGCGGACAGTGAAATGATGATAATGTTCATTTTTGGCATAAGCGCGTGCCAATTGTTGTTTGCCAATAATGAATTGATTGATGATTGATTGTGTGTCCTCCCGCCCCAAAATTGCCTTTCTTTCCCCCTTTCGGTCCAATTTTTTAATTTATTGTATTACATTCGGGCATTTGTTATTGGCGGTGTTTGGTTGGTTCGTGGCGTTGTTCACTCGTCAGACATGGAGACAAAAAAAAAACTTCCGGGCATTTTAAATTGATGATGAATAAATAATTGCATTTATTATTATTGTAACTTTATCCTTTCTTTGTCTTGCGTTCCACAATTTTTGCCATTTCTCGCCGCTTTTTGTGTTGTCTCCCTCTTCTCTGCGTTTAATTAACTGTTCACGGCATCTCAATTCGCTTTTGTTTATCCTCCGGCATTTTGTGTTAAACCAATGATTTAAAATTGCCTCTTATTTCTGCAATAAAAGTGCACTTTTTGTTTTTTGTATGCGCGCCATAAACTTAAAATTTTGGTCGTCGCAATTTCTGCCAGTGTTTTTTTTTTTGTCCAAATATTCATGATTTTAATTTTTATATATTCCATTGCCCTCTATCCTCCAAATTAAACGCCTCCAACTCCAATATGTAATTTTAAAACCACGTAAAAATGCATTTAAATTGCGCGTCACAGAGCATCAAAACCCATCCCCCACACACTCACTTTTTGAGGACTTTCCTTTTTTTTTTTTGTTTAATGCTTTTCCATCCCTTTTTTTGATCAACAGGTCAGTGTGTCTCATATTTTTTTTCAAATCATGTAACAAATTTTCAAAATTAAACTCTCTTTCAAAACATTTCCTTGTTCCTGCCACATTTAATTCATCATTACAAAATCAAAAATGTTTGACCCCATTCCGCCTTGGCCCCATTTATTCTTGTGTTTGGATGGCACCTAAAAGTTTGTTGACCACCCAATTCGGCGCCCGTCGATGTACCAATTTTGATGATTTGCCAATGCAATTATTGTGCTGCTTTCCATATGCATTTCCCATATTTTTGTAATAAAAAGGAATTCTCACTCTTTTCGACTTGCCGCAAGGCAATCGATGCACAAAAAGGCAATGATGACACCTAAACATACATTTTCAATTCATAGAACATGTTTTTCAGGGCGCTGTGGTCTAAAATGTGCCGAATGTCGGAAAATTTAGCACTGAAAAGTGAAAAAAGACACGCCTGAGGAAGTAGACAGACTTCATTTGTCTGACTTTTGTTCATTTTTTGAATTAGTGCCTTTTGGCGTTTTGTTTATCAATCCTTTTTCATTTTCGATGTGTCTCCTCCTCTCCTCATTTGGTCAGAATCCAACTCTTACTGAGAGCGAAAATTCGTTCACCGACTCGTACATACTTCCATTGCCGGTTTTCAGGAAAAGTATACTTTCATCGCAGGGATGTTGTATTAAATCAGGTTTTAAAAGGCGAGAGGCCTGAACATTTTTCGGGAACTTAATCTAGGTCGAGATGGTGACAAGTTTCCTAGATTTAAAAACTCGTTTTACATTTTAAAACGCATTTACACTTAATGATATATTTGTGCAATAATGATTGGGACAAAATTTTGCTTTTAGATTATTTCCCCGCAAGGAACACACAAATAATTCTGAACAATGGTCAACCCAAAGGGATACCGTCGTGGTACACGCTACATGTTCGCCCGTCCGTTTCGCAAGCATGGTGTTGAACCGTTGTCCACATTCTACCGCGTCTACAAGCGGGGCGACATTGTGACGGTCAAGGGCAACGGCGCCTTTCAAAAGGGCATGCCGTTCAAGGCGTACCACGGCAAGACCGGCCGCGTGTTCAATGTCACCCAGCACGCGCTGGGCGTTGTGGTCAACAAACGAGTACGGTTAGTGCAAGATATACAAAAAAAAACGTGGGTTTCTGGTGCAAACATGGGCGTTGTCCTACCACGGACGATCGAATGTGGGCAAATTAAGTCGGACAGAGTCTTAAAATCCCAAAACATCATTTTTTGAGGGACACAAGAGAGATTTAAGATTTCCCAGGTTAGAACGAGCAAAGTGATTTTATGTCTCTTGAGTGTGACATAAAATAAAAAGTTAATGAAATAGGGTCCGGGTTGAGGAAAATTTGGGGTCGGCCGAAAAAAACTCGGGTCCGGCGGTTCCGGGTAATAGAAGAATAGCTAAGCATTAAAAAAGACGATTCTCACAATAAGGCTCGACAACTAAAATGCGCAAAACCCATGTTGCTTTTGTCTAAAGTACAGTCTTCAAAATAGCCGGGTCAGAAAATCCAAATCTTACGGTTCCCGTAGGTGCGATCTACCTTAATTTGTTAAACCTTGGTGCTTTTGTTGTAGCTTTTGAGACCAAGATCTACGGTGAAAGTTGTTAAATCTAATAAATTACAAAAATATTTGCCTAAATAAAGTTCTGCAGTTTCTCGATAAGATCAGGCATCCACAAAAACCTTACGATTTATACAGTAAAAGAAAAATCAGATTTTCAGCATTAAACATTCTGAGGCAGGAACTAAACGGCCCGAGATTGAAACGACCAAATCCCCCCCCCCTTCAAAAAAAAAATCCCGCATCGAATTTTTTTGCAACAATTTCCTTATTTTTTAAGCCATCGCATCATCCCTAAGCGTATCAATGTGCGCGTGGAGCACGTGAAGCCGTCCGGCTCGCGGCTGGAGTTCCTGCAGCGCTGCAAGGCCAACGACAAGCAGAAGGCGGACCACAAGGCGGGCATCGCGCCCTTTGTGTCGCTGAAGCGCAAGCCGAAGGAGCCCCGCGGGGCGCACTTGGTCAAGCTGCACAGCACCCGAATTGAGCGCCTGGCGCCCGTCCGATTTGAGATTGTCGCCTGAGGGGACAAACAATATTCCCCCCTTTTTTGTGTGTTGTTATTTTTCTGTTGTTGCTCTTGAATGAATGACGAATGAAACGGATGGATGGTTTGCATTTGTGTTTACTCATGTTAACAAATTTTTGTTTACCATTTTTTTTTTTCTTGGGCGAATGCCGAACTACGACGATTCATACCCCTGGGGTGGTTGAATTCTGGAATTCTTGGCTCAACTCAAATACTCAAGGAAATAACAAAATGCGGCCTCTTCCAAAATCAGACACTTGCGTGTCGAACACCAAATTGATTATTGTAGAACCAAACATGGGACCGCAAATATTCGATTTTGAAATTTCGTTATTTCTATAAGTTTTTTGTTCCCGTCCCCGACCCCAGGGCTGTTTCCTACTTCAAAAGAATAAACATTCATTGGTCACTGTTAATAATAAGGCACCAATTTATGCACAAACAAAAAAATAATAAGTGAGTGCATTGGCAAATGAATAAAGTAAGAAAATTTGTGTGCCAAAAAGGCGCACAATTAATCATTGGTCCCGGAAATTTGCGCTTCAAAAGTCCTGCTGCCGAACATTTTGGATCAAATGGGACAGATTGATGACCGATTTGTTGCTGCTGTACTATCGATTGATGGATGGTCCATGATTCTGCTGCTGAATTGTGTGTGGATCAGGGATGGCACCGAATGCTGAACTGTTGGGCCGCCGATTGCATGTCCGGGGGCTTTGTGCTCGGCGTGTGTCCTACAGTGTAATAATTGTACTTCTTGACAATCAGTAGTGCACTGAGTATGGTCACAACAACGATGCTGCTGATCATCACGAAGCTCGGCCAGTAGTCGTCCTGCAAGAGGACAGACATATTTTTAATCAATTTTCGCGAATTTGGTGTGCAAACAATGCTGAAAGGGAAGAAGAATTGCCATTGTTCGTCGACAGCCTCCGGCGACAACTGTTTGAACCCGAACAGTTGCTCATCGCTCTGATCGGACACAGTGCAAAAACTTGTTTCTAGAAATAAAATAAAATTTATTTATGCAAAAATAAAAAGTCATCAGAAGGGTGTAAACCACTTACTCTGAAGACAGAACATACACTACGGAAAATGGTCAATATAGAGTAATTACCAAATCACTTAGCGTAAAAGAGAAGATTTGATTAATTCCATTCTTTCCGGTTTGAGTTTGGTGGCCCTTCCCGCAAAGGGAATAAATTTTTTGCCCAATTTATATTTAGTGTTTAATCTGTAGAAAGGGTTGTTAAAGCGTTGAGACGGTTTAAAAATAGTTTCTGATTTGTTCATGGCCCATAAATTATTTTATGGGCCATGAACAAATCAAATAGCTTTCGCCTATTCTCCAGTATTGGCAGTTGTAAGTATTCTAATCGCTTTTGGTGTGAAATAGGCGGAAGAGAGCACTTAAAAGTACGCTTTTGGTGAAATATTTTTGACATTTCTCTATATTTTGAAATTTCAGTCAAATTTGTCGGCATTTTGTAGACCCATGCATGTTTAATTCAAATTTGAGCACCAATTACGAGCCAAACATAACCCAAAGAGAAACGATAACCAGGTGGAAGGGCACCTTTTCTGGGGTTTAAAACCTGATAACAAATCTGAATTTACGGTGAGTTAGACCAATGAAACATATTGGCCTGATGACAATTAAAAAAAGTAAATACTTTAATTTTCGGGGGATTTTTTTTTGTTTGAATCCGTACGGAAATCCAATCTCATACTTTTTAGCTATCTTTTTTTCTCTGTTCTCTCATGAAATAACACAATTTATAAAATTATGAGTTGGATTTAGTCCGAAAATCCGTTCAGGCCGTGATTTGTAATTTTTCCCCCCAGGAAATATTGCCCAATAGGCCCCCTAAAACTGGAGACCGGGTTAATCCTACCTATGTGCTCAGAATTGATGTCCTCTTTCGAATAAATGTAGGAATGGTAACGCATACGCCGAGCGTATTGGATCATCTTCTTCACATAGAAGAAGCCTCCATCTCCGGTAAAAATGAAGCCTACAAAAACGCCGTCAATGAAAGTGCCATGGACGACTGAAGCGGGTTCCCCTGAAAATAGCAACGGGCTTATTTTCGAGGTCTCTACGTTTCTAGCCTCCTCCCAAATCGTTTCAACCCTAACCAGCTACCGGTTCGAAGTTAGCTCGAACGGTCTGAATGTCGAACCAATACAAAAAACTGAACTTTCGAAGGTAGGACGGTCTGAATTCGAACGGGAATAAGAATGTTGAAAGTCTAATCAACAAATATTTTCATATGTCGAAAAAACATAATTCTTCCTTTAATCTCGACCAATTCGGACAAAATTAGACCAGTCGAATTAAGCAAGAAGATAATGAATGAACATGACTCAAAAAGTTAACATTTTTGTTATGCTATACGTGCAGACCTTTTTTCGTCCTGTTCTAATTAAAGAACTTCTAACCTCAAACAGTTTGGTTTTGTACATGTTCGACTTTCAGACCGTTCAAACCGGTTAGGGTAGAAATGATTTATAGGAGGGGGGGGGGGGGGTAAACGATCTCTACAAAAGAATATAACTTTTTGGTTGTTCTCGTTATACAATACCGATGATATGTCATGTCCTAAGTACAATAAGGTGTTTGCACTTGTCACATGTGTGCACTGTTCGCCATCAATGTAGATGATGTCATCATCTTCAGCAAACACGGCATTTCCATAACCCGATGGGCGAAGTTTTAGATGAAAATTCCTAAATTTTTTCTGATTTCAGCCTATTGTCTTGTAGGAAAATTCCGGCTTTTGGCTTCAAATCTTTCAATTTTGCCTTAATTTCTCTTAAAATGTCACTATTTTTTCATCGGCACCGCCGCATTAATTATTTTCCTAAATGTAAAAGTGTCATTAGACGCCAATAGGCATATTCTTAATCAATCAGTGAATCGAAAAAAGCATTTTTATGCAAAAGTGAATGTTCAAATTTTTCGTCCGGGTTATAAATTGAACGAAAATCCGATTTTTTTTGATTTAATTGACCGATGTTTTGCTAACTTAAGTATTGTAATTATCTTTCTTTTTTTCTATTTTAATGGGAATGTTTTCGAAATCTTTGGGTTCTAAATAATGCAAATTATAAATAATTCGTGAAAACAACTTAAAAAAGAAAAAACACCTGTGTGCTTCGAAATGCAAATGGACATCCGCGCGTTCAGCATTATTGTCTTCGTCTCCATGGCTCGCCTCCGACTCCGTCGCCGACTGTTTTTGGCGGTCAGTCAACACAACGCGCGCGTAGTCAAGCAGCCCAAAATTGTCCACGTATTTGTTCACGCGAACGCCTAAAAGAGAATTTGTTAAAATTTTAAAAATACTTGGTAAATAAGGGGGAGGGGGATTGACAGAGCCCTTGGTAACTTTTTCAACAAATTTTTTTTTCATTAAGGCATTGATTCACACACACCCAAATGGAGAGTGACGAGTAGGAGAAATGATGACAACAATAACATTAACAATTCACTACCACCTGTTTGGGGATTAATTCATTGAAAAATTTTAAAATTATGATTTAAAGGAATAAATGACGGGATTTTGTCGGCACACGAAAGAATTCCTGCGGAGGCGGCCGCCGGACTTTTCGACAGTGGATTTTTCGACAGTAAATGTTAGTTTAAAAAAAAATATGGTATTATTAATTTTAATTTCGCTAAAACTATTGGTTTTAATTTTAAATTTATCTATCTTTTTTAAAATTAAACTGGATTCGGCATTCGGTAGGCCATTGGTCTAAATATTGGTAGGGATGGCGCTGCCCACGCGTGCTGATTAGGGTGGTTCAGCGGGACCGGAAGTTGTCAAAAACCGGGAGCACTTTAGTCCCGGTCAAAAAACCGGGGCTAGTCTGCTGGAGTCCTGGTGCCCAATTGTCGTGCCACGAAAATAAACACACCATGAAATCGAAGAATGATACGCAATTTTAGAAAATTAGCCGATAATATACTCTTAATTATTTAGTAAAACAGTAAAATTGTGATCAGAAACGATCGATAGAAAAAAGAAAACAGGTGGCAAAAATGACGCCGCGGGGTTACACACATGCAGCAGCACTTTTAAGGGAGTCATCATTGGTGGTGGCGACGGTGGCAGGTGGTTCGCGGCGTTAATTCGTCATGCCTAGGGGCGCGCCAGTGCGGGGTTGAACTGCGAGTTGTAGCGTCGCTGGCGGTCCTCGTCCACATGGTGGCTTTTCCTTTCTTCCGTCGCTTCGTCCGCCTTCGGCGGCGGTGCCAACAGCAGCTGCGCCTTGGCCTGCTCGCGTCGCTCGCGCACCAATCGCTCCTGCCTCAGCGCGTCCAGCGGCGGCGGCTTGGCATCCGCCGGCGGCGCCGCGGGCGTTTTCCGTCGGCGATGCTCCACCGTCCCCCCAGGGCCGGATGATGACGCGGAGGTGGAGGAGGATGAATGACGGCGGTGGTGGTGGTGCCGTCTGTCAATGAAGCAGGGGATGCCGTTGGGTTTCCGGGAATCGGATGATACATCCCCCATAGTTTTTTTGATGACGACCCGACCCCGGACTTTTTTCCCGATCATGGACGTATCCAGGGGGATACAGGTCACGTGCCCACATCCATTCCCCTCTCACCAAGACAAAAATACATACCCCCTGGGATTTTATCGGGAAGAAATTTTGTCGAGACGGAATCTTGTCGAGACGGGATTTTATCGGGACGGGATTTTATCGGGACGGGATTTTGTCGAGACGAAATTTTGTCGAGACGGGATTTTGTCGAAACAGGATTTTGCCGAGACGGGATTTTATCGGGACGGGAAATTGTCAAAACGGGATTTTGTCGAGACGGGATTTTGTCGAGACGGGATTTTGTCGAGACGGGATTTTGTCGAGACGGGATTTTGTCGAGACAGGATTTTAACGGGACTGGATTTTTTATCGGCACGGGATTTTGCCGAGATGGGATTTTTGTCGGGATGGGATTTTGTCGAGACATAATTTTGTCGAGACATATGTCGAGACGGAATTTTACCTGGGCGGGATATTGTCGAGACGGGACTTTATCGGGACGGGATTTTGTCCCTACGCCTTCCCCATAACGAGGAGGAATGCCCCTCTACCTCTTCGTCTTCTTTTCCCCACTCTTCCTCTTCTTCCGCTCTTCCTTCTTGAGCTGCTTCTTCAATGCCCGCTTTTCCTCCTCCGTCATGAATTTGGCGCCGCCGGCGCCGTCCGTCTTCGGCTTTTTCTTTACGCCCTCTGCCGCCGGCGTCGTTTTCACCACTCTTTCGCGCACCAACGGAATGCCCTGCCACCACTCGCTCTCTTTGGCATACTCTTTGGTGTCCTCCGCAAAGCGTTTCGCAATGCCTAAAAATCATTCGGCGTATGAATCCGTCTTTTATTTTTTGGTTCGGTTTGATATTCAGACCGTCCAGACCTTCGGTCCGGTAGCCGTTGGGGACGGGGGGAGGGAGGGCGACAAACGGCATTTCAGTTGGAGGGCATTTTGTCTCAAGACATTTTGTCCAGTCAGTTAGGGGGGGGGGGGCTTTTTGTTCGGGTCATTCTCTCCCGGGGTCTGTCTGTCCCGGGAGCGTTTTGCCCCCGGAACCATTTTGTCCCGGAAATTTCGTTGGGGGCAATTAGCCCGGGCCAAAAACCAAAAACCGGACTCAAAAAAGTCGGGAAACACGGACCCCAAAAAAAGTGCAAATCCCGGAAACCAAAAAAGTGCAAATCCCGGAAACCAAAAAAGTCTCGATCATCCGGTCATATCCCTGCCGGGGTCCGCCTGCCACTCTCACTGCCTCCACGTACCGACTTTCGACTCCCAATCGTCCTGCTCCTTCTTGCGCTCCGCCTCATACTCCCGATTGCCAACCCCGGTGTTGGTGCGCTCCTGCTCCTCCAGTTCGGCAAACAGATTCACATGCTTCATGCCCCCACCACCGCCGCCGCCGTCGGCGTCGTCGTTCGCCCCCGCGGCAATGTCCGCTGGCGCAGCGGCGGCTGACGATGAAGCCGCGGTCGCCGGTGCAGTGCCACCAAAAATGTCAGTCGCGCATGCGACAGTGGCGCCGCCACCGCCGCCCGCCGAAGCGGTCGCACGCGTCTTCAGTCGCCGCACTCGGTCCTGTGCAAATCACACATAATATGTACCGACCGGGGTAGGGAATCCGGACTTTTGCCGGCATCCGCTCAATCCCTATAAAACAAACAGACTTCGTGGTCCGCGAGCGCGGCGCGGTCCGCACGCGCGCGTTCCTCCTCGGCCGCTTTTGCCTCGTCGCGCCGAACGCGTGCCACATTTTCCTGCAAAATTATGTGTGTTTGGGTTAGGAGAGATTAGGGGCAACGATCAAAGGTCAGAAAACTCATTTTAGAGACGCTAATGTCAAGGGATTAAAAAAAAAATTTGGACAAGGACTGCCCCGTCGGCATTTCGACTGCTTGTTCGAAAATTTGGGTTCGGGATTCGAGCGTGAGGTCGTATTCATTTGCTCGGCGCGTCAACAAAATGAATGTCCTCAGAAATGGGCGTGCCAAAAACGCACTTTTGTCCGCACATGCCACTTTTTGTGACGTAAAATGTTCATGGCGATGCCGGTGCTTTTCCTCCGATTTCTGTTGTATTCTGCAAGCTAAATGTGTTTATACCAAAATTTGTTTTTCGTTACTCGCAATGTTTTAGGTATTTATCATAATTGGCATGACAAAAAAAAAGACCACATTGGCCAATTAGCATTTTTAGTAAAATCTTTATCATCAAAATGAATGTTTTTTTTTTGAAAACTCGATCAAAACTAGGGAAAAGGGGAACGCGGTCGGGGTTCGGGGTCAAAGAGTATACGTCTGCAAAGTGTTAGGGGAAAAGTCCACGGGCCGACCAATCCATTCTCGATCAAGCATTTTTAAGCGTTTTAAAAATATTTGGAGAAAATTGCGATGGAAATTGGCATAATTGCATAAAAAACGGAGAAAATTTATGAAGGCACCACAAAAAAAATTGGGGGCTCGGAATTTGGAATGGATCACAGCAAATGTTGGGGCGGGGGAAAGGATGACGGACAAACAAACCGACAAAGAAAGAAGTGTGGCAATGGTACAATACAATAACTATTTTCTCGAATAGAAGCCCTCAGGCTTCTACAATTTTCAATACGTTCTGTTGAGGGGCTTCTATAAGGGGGGGGGGCCTCTTTTGAGTGGGAGGCTTCAATTGAAGGGAAAGTTTAAGGAGTCCTCGCGGCTTCGGTTTTTTTTTCAATGGTCCTTTACAATTTAGCGGGGCTTCTAATGGAAGTGGTAAAAGCTGCTTCGAATAGTGGGAAAGTTTCTCCCCGGGGAGGATTCTATTGGAGGATGGATTTTATTTATTAAGCAGCAATTCGAAGGGGGAGGGGGCTTAATTGGAGGAGAGGCTTCAATTGGGACTTCAACTGGAGGAGAGGCTTCAATTGGAGGAGGGGCTTCTATTAGAGAGAAAACGGCACAATATAAAGCTGCGTGAGGGGGGCACATTGTTTGGCGACAGAAAATTATGATGAGAGAAAAACAATGAATGAATGATGAATAATATGACATTTGTTTGCAATGATTCAAATTTCGAATTCCCTCCGCCCGCGGGGGCTTTTCCCCATTCCGGAAGCTATCCGTCCACTATTGCTGCAGGCGTTGTTGCTGTTCGTCCACTCCGTTTGGACAACGACACCGTCGACGGCACTTTTTTGCCGCCAGCGCCCGCCACTTTTGGCGCATGCAAAAGCAGTCGGACGAGTGCGGAGGCGAGCGGATGATGCCCAAGCATCAGCTTCTTCTCCCGGAACAGCTTTTCCCTGTGCTTGTTCGGTCGATCGCACTCGACGCGCAGCGTGCGATAGGCACGCGACGCGTTCAGCACCGTGTCGCGCACCAAAGTGGCCGCTTGCAGCACATGAATGCAGGCGCCTGCGGGGAGATGAATGATGGATGAGAGTGAAATATGGGACGGGAAGAATCAACGATCATTGATCAAGGCCTTAAAGTGACTCTATTGATCGGGACCATGAAAAGGCTTTGATCAAATCGATTGATCGGAAATTGATGAAGTTATAGGCTTAGGCTTTGATCAAATCGATTGACCGGAAATTGAAAGGAAATTGATGGTCGAGGCTTTGAACGGGACTTGATTCTACCAGGGCCGGCTCTTAGATGGGATTGACCGGATATGGCGCTTAAAGTGATCGGTCTTTCCGGCCAAAGCCCTTAGTCAAACCTTTTGACTGATCAGGGCAATTAAAGGGATATTTGATTAAACTGGGTCTTTGCTGGGCATGATTTGACCAGGGGACTCTAACAGCGATTGACCAAGACCCCAAAGTGGATTATTGACATTGGACAAGCCATTTAAAGGAGATGATCAAGAATTGGCAAATCATCAAGACTCTCGTCCGTCGATGACCAAGCCCGGACACACCGACCATCAAAAAGTGGTCCAAACTGCAGTCGTTGGTCCTGCACTTCGATGTGCACACGCAACAGCACCGGGCTGGCCAAGTACAGCACGATGAGCACGTCGCAGAAGCGGGTGGCGATCAGCTCACGCCGGTACGGCTTCGAGTTGTTCTCCGACCAGACGACGTGCACCTGGACAATTTGCACAAATTCTTCCAGTCAAAATTTCACAAAAAAATACCGAATTCCCACCCCTCGCCCCGAATTTTTTTTTGGTTACGAGCTTGGTCCGAATTCCACCAAAAAATCATGGATTAAAATTCAAAAATGGCAGGCGGGGAAACCGGCCCCATCCCTGATCAGTACACTAATGTTGTCGGAACAGATCATGGTCATAGAATTTTCGGCATTTGGATAGGGTGTTTGCCCAAGATAAAAGGTACCGTCGTACAAACATTTGTTCGACTGACGGCACGCTAAACGGCCGACTTGTGCCAGTTTTTAAATAGTTTTAACACAAAATGCCCGGTCTGGAACCAAAGAGACTCGTTTCTTGGCGACTTGCCTCGTCGTTACCAAGATGCTTGAGGCGCTGTGTGGTGTCACCGTTCAACAGTGTGGACACGTGGAAGACCAGCTCGGTGTTGGCCGAACAAAAGTAGGGCACCCGCTGACCGTTGGGCACACCGCCGGTGTAACCGGCAAAATGGGGCGAGCCGATTTGAACAATCCAACCTGTGGGAAGCGTGAGGGTGAGTGATGGATGTAAAAGAGAAGATCAGATTTTACGTGAAGGTCAGGAGAGTACGAGAGAGAGAGAGAGAAAGGAAGAGACATAAAAAGGGATAGAAATATACAGAAAATAGAGAGAGTGGCGAGAAAAAGAGAGAGAATTGACCAACTAGAAAAGAGGAAAAAGAAGGAGAAAGAAAGAAAGAATGGGGGAAGGAGAGAGAGAAAGAAAAGAAATGCAGGGAGAGAGAAAGAGACATAAAAAAGGTATAGAAACATGCAGAAATTAGAGAGAATGGGCGAGAGAAAGAGAGAGAGTTGATCAACCAGAAAGAGAAGGTGAGAAGAAAGAATAGGGGAAGAAAAGAGAGAAAAAAATGCAGGGAGAGAGAAAGAGAGATAAAGAAAGAGAGGGGGAAAAGAAGAGAGTGCCAAAAAAGGGCAATGAGTGATCACTGATCAGCAAAAATTTATCCAAACAAAAATCAATAAATTTATATGTCTGATCACTGACCAAGCCCGTCCACAAAACTGTTGAATGCGTCCGAGCCACTGGTATTGGACAGAATTGACTGTTTGTCCTGTAAAAGTTCGTATTCAAATCGTCAAATCCCCGCCGGCGTCCGTGTACTTGCTGATCCTTGGCCACATAAATCACGGCCACCTTGTGCACCTCGCGGCACTGGGCCGTGTCGAGGTGGCGCAGTTCACGATGGAAATTGCTGGGCGCCAGCCGAAGCTTGGACAGCAGGCCAAGGCTGGCCGCAAAACGGCACCACCACCGGTCAACAACGGCGGCGGCAGCAAAAGTGCCAACAATGGCATCATCATCGGCGTCGTTGTCATGGGCAAAGTCTTCGCTGGTTGATGGCACATTTTTATGGCACTTGTTGTTGTCCTCCATCTTGGCGTTACCACCGGTCAAGTGTTGTTGCTGGTGCTGAACGTCACCTGTAAGCACATTATGTCATGATGTATGCGTGCTAAATTGCGATGTGCCAATCCCATGATCAACGGTCAGGCATCCATAATCAACGGCAGGTCCCCATAATCACACGGACAGGCCTCCATGATCAACGGTCAAGCCCTATGATCAACGGCAGGCCCCCATGATCAACGATCAGGACCAATGATCAACGGCAGGCCACCATAATCACACGGACAGGCCCCCATGATCAACGGTCAGGCCCCCATGATCAACGGTCAGGCCCCCATGATCAACGGTCAGGCCCCCATGATCAACGGTCAGGCCCCCATGATCAGCGGTCAGGCCCCCATGATCAACGGTCAGGCCCCCATGATCAACGAACAAGTCTCCATCATCAACGAACAGGCCCATAATCAGCGGACACGCATCCATAAAATCAATGCAAATCCAAAACGTCTGTCTAATGGGGTCTGAATTCGATTGCAGACCTTCGACAACGACATCGAGCAGTCCGTCAGCAGCCGTGGCGCCGGTGGCCGGACAGCGGCTGCTGCTTTGGATAAACTGCAACATTTCTGGCCCGGTGATGTCAAACAGTGGCAACAACGGCGACTTCGCTTGCTGCTGTTGTTGGTGTTGGCCACCTGCCGAGAGGTGTCCACCGCCGCCAGCGGTGCCGTTGTTGGCGGTGGTGCAAAATGACGCGGACCGCATGGACGGACGGGGCAAGTCCTGCATGGGGACAAAAAAATGCCAATGCCGAAAAATATGTCGGAGCAGCCAATCCCGCCCCCCTCGGCGCTGAACTAAATGTCAAAAAATCGTCATATCGAACAATTACGACAAAAAATGGCTATTCCTAGATTTGTGGCCATAGTCCAATCAATGGCGGATGATCGATCGCGCGTGCCCGGCCCACCTGAAACGGGTCAATGGCGGCGCCCAACGAGGACGACTTTTGCCGAACACTGGCTGTCTGCTGAAATGCCGTGCCGGCGCCATTTGAATCGTAGGCCAACGCATTGAGCCATTCCGCGCTGAAATTGGCACTTTTTAAATTTATAACCCGCCATTTTCTTACACGGGTGACTCCGACTCTTCTTCCACACAAATTGTTTGCATACGATAACAGTGACGGCCCACATGGGTACGGGACCAGAAGTTGGTGCCGTCGTTGTCCAAACTCCACAAGAATGTAATATTTTAATTGGTTGGCACTAGAAATGGAACCGAATGCCGAAATGGACGTCCGGAATCCCGGACGGTTTGAAAATCGGTGTTTCTAGGACGGCAAAGTATTCGCATTTTTTCTAATGGATCTCATTAATCCACCCCGCCCCGAGCCGCCCTGGGGCGTCGGGTTTGAACCGCTCGCCGTCCATCAACAGTCAACTACCAGCGTGACATGGCATTTTTTGTTCCTTTTACACAAAACGCACCTCAGAATGGCACCTTCGGTCTCCATAAAAGGCAACAGGTGATCATGTTGATCAGCAGCAGTACCACCACCAGCACATCCATCGACATTTGCCTGCTGCTGTTGTTGCTGGTCATGTGCCGCCGTTGCCGTCGTCGATGTTGACGACGACGACGACGGTGGCAGTGAGTTCCACTGGTCGACGGGGAAGCCGGGCAGTGGCCATTGGCCGGCCAGTCTGATCACAAAGCCCTCAAAAAAGTCGTCGCCCGCGGACACAAATTTGTCCGCCAAGTTGGACCAGTGCAGCGAGATGGAGTGACGCGCAAACACCGCACACAGTTGCCACTTCAGCTCGTTGGCAACGCGTAAATGTTTAACCTTGGGAAAAATTGGTAAGAAATTTTCTTCCGCGGATCCCACTCCCAAGGATAAAGCAAATTCTGATCGACGGATCGTCACGGATGAACGGTTTGAAAATGCTTGAGGATTATCTCCCTCCTATCCAACGGGACAGCTTGCCCGTGTTTCGGTCCCAGGCCCAAAGATGTCCGATCACAATTCCAAAGAGGCAAAGTCCTAACTCATTGATTGGTTGATCAATTAGTGGTTTAAGTTGCGCCCTGCCGCCGATCAATGACCGTTGATTTGATTTATTGATTGATTAGAACAAACATTACCCGCGCCAGTGACTGGACAAGCGCATGGACAAGCCGTGAGTGGAAGCCCAGCGGGACGGATGAAGCCAAATTGGCGCAAAAGATGGGCACCAATGTGGAGGTAGTGGTGCTGTGTTGGCCATGCACAAGCGCAAACAGCCGCTCGAAGAGGGGCGCGTCCGCACGCTCCAACACCTGCGGGTTTCAAATTTAAGTTTTTGGGCCTCTCAAAAATGACGTCCTTGTTAAATGTTAGCATTATTGATTGAAAGATAATTCCGGAACGCCGGAACCTTTTGGCGTCCGGAATTCGGACATTTTGGGGTCCGGAACTCGAACATTTTGGGGTCTAGAATTGGGACATTTTGGGGTCCGGAATTCCGGACATTTAGGGTCTGGAATTGGGACATTTTGGGGTCCGGAACTCGAACATTTTGGGGCCCGGAATTCGGACATTTTGGGGTCCGGAACTCGAACATTTTGGGGTCTGGAATTGGGACATTTTGGGGTCCAGAATTCAGACATTTTGGGGTCCGGATTTCAAAATTTCATTTTCGGTATCCAGTTACATTCCTGGTACGTAAATACCAGGAGTGAACACCTGCCGAATGCTTTCTTTCTTTTTGGGGGGGGGATCCCATTAATCACTCACCAACAACGAAAGGGCGTTCACGCACAACACCAGCGAAGTGGTGTCAATTTGGAACTGACGCTGCTCGAGCAGTTGGAGCAGAATCTGTGACACAAATTTTGTGGGGAAAGGTCTAATTTTGGCATTTTCAAAACTTAATAATAAATTCATCCAAAATTATGGCACGCGTAATTGAGAAAATGATGTTAATTTTTTGGGTGCCGTATACGTCTCCAACCTTTTCCGCGTCTGGATGGTTCAACGACAGCAATGAGGCCACCCGGATGGCACGGGACGAGAACTCCTGGGTGCGCACCAGTTTTTGCAGCGTTGCAATGGTGTCCGTGGAGATGACAGCCATGTCTATTGACAATGGGTGGGACAAATGACAATGGATGGTACAAATGGGTAAGACAATAGGCCGACAAACCGAAAGGTCGAAAACCTGCCTAACTAATCAAAACCCGGGACCCATACGGCTTAAAACTTGGTTTTGCCAAACCCTCTTTCTAACTGAACCGAAACCGGTAGGTCAAAAAGGTCTTCACGGATTGGCACTAACAGAAAAAGGGTCGTCGGTCGGAGGATCATGGAAAAACACCACGAAAATTTACATGCCCCCTTGAAATGTCCAAGGTCTTGGTACGGCCTTGGTCTCTTTGTGTACACGTACCTTCAAGGGTTCGAAGTGCCGGAATGTGGTCCAACACCAGCGGTGCCAACTCCTCCTGGGCCAAGCAGTTCAGCAGCTGTCGGAGGATGTAGGCGCGCTCCAAGTCGGGCGGCTCCGCGCTGACAAGCACTGTGAACAGCACGGGGATGGCATGCGGTTGTTCCGCACCAATTTGCAGACGACGGATAAGCAGAGCGCAAAGCCAGTGGACAAGTTGGTTGGCACAACCGACCTGCGCAAAATGTGCCAATGGAATGCCCTGGTTGGTTGCAGGGGTGGTGGTCACGGATTCAAAGTTTTTTAATGAATGCCGGACAGATAATCCTGTCGTTCAATCCCAGGGGTTAGTCAGACGGTGTCCATTCATCATAGACTCCTAACTTTTGATCTCCAGTGCTCATACCGCATCCCAAAATTCAAGATTGGCCTCCCCCTTCATCCGGGTAACCTGATTTTTTCCAAAATGCACCGGGCCGGATTGCCGGATCCTGTTAAATCCGGACCAGGACCCTGTCTCTACTTATCACGAGAAATCAGACAGGATTTTGCCAGAAACCTGATTTTCTACGGAAAAACCAGGACCCTGGTCAAACCAGGATTCAATCCAACATCCTGAACAACCCTTGAATGCTGAACTTGTTTTTTTTTTCAAAATTCCGCAGTCTCTACTTATCACCACCACTATTATTATTGTATTAGCCACCAAGAAAAGAAGTAATTTATTGCATTAAATTAAAAGGTCGTCCACGACAATGCCCCCCTCTGCAATTATTGATATTTGTCTTGGGCTAAAAATTTTGATGGCCTCAAATTTGACGAGATTGCAGCATCTCTGCCATCGCCAGATTCGCTTCCCGCCATTTTTTGGTGGTTGGTTTTTCGCCCGCGGGCGCCGCCCTGCACGTACGCGGCGGCACCGGGCGCGCCGCCTTACACATACACACCCACCTGTATGAGCGTGTCAATGGAGCGTCCAACTGTTTGCACAGCCAGCAGTTGAGCGTGGCGTATGGCGCCGCAGCCGCCACTGTCGTCCCCGGCGGGGTCCACCAGGCACAGCACGCGCATCCACGCGCGCAGCCACACAACGGCATTGCCAGTGGACTGAAAACGACGATGGACTGGCTTATAGATGAAGAGCATTCATTCAATTCAATGATTTGATGCGAAAGGGGGGATAAAAAGGAGGATTTGGACAAATGCCAAATCCATGAAAATCCCGCGCCCATCCTTTTTTAGGATGGATTAAGCCACGCATTTGGTGCTAGAGGAATTTGGTGGTGCCAAACAAAGATGGTGGTGCTGCGCCCAAACAATGGTCGGCACTCAAAAAACTCCCAGGGGTTCGATTCCCATCGACGGTCGGGTCACGCAAAAGTGTTTGATATGGGGATTAGGGATGCCATTCCATATCCCTGGAGTACTGTGTTCGTGACTCCAATCCAAATAGGGGAAGGGGGAGGGATAAACCGATGGCTTTTAAAAATGCGCATTTTTGCCTGAATTACGCCATGGCCAACTTCGCTGCTGCCACCACTGCCACTACTACTGTTGTTGGCCTCTCCGCTCGCGGTGTGATGTTGTTGTGCAACTGAAGCGGCCTCCTGCTCGGTAGCAGCCGACCATTGCGGCGGCAGTGCCAAAGTCGTGGCGGCATTGGCACAAATGCCACCACCGCCGTCGCCACTGGCACCTGGAAGCCATGGGTTCAATTCCCGGCACCGGTGGAACTAATTTTTGCCAATCTTGGGTTAATTGCGAACCCCTTACGGCGGTGACCATTTTACCAAGCGTGTGTGTCCAATTTATGTCACAATCTTATCAATCATGGGCTAACATTTTACGGCCCAGTAATTCGGCGACAACCAATTTACCCGAACTTACAAGTTTCGCCAGCGCGTGACAACGCTGCAGGCACTTGTTGCTGTTGTTGATGGGTATGATGCACATGACGAAATGAGGAGGCGGCGGATGACCCGTTTGAACTCTAAACGAACAAAAAAAAATTTTTGGCATTTTGTTCGGAGAAAATCGGAAACCCAAAGGCACCGCGAGGCCCAAAAAACAAAATCCATGGCACACAGACAAACCGCAGACTCCGACAGCGTGCCAATATGGGACAACGACGACGACGATGGAACAACGACACAAAATGCAGCAGCCGCCGCACCATCGACACTGCCGCCACCAAATGATGGCACCACCGCTTCATGCTGTTGTTGAGTAACGTCGATGGCAAATCTGTAAAAAACTGGCACCGATATGGGGTCCCGTTTCTGACCCCAGGTCTTCGGCTTTTAGCCGACAAATCAGGGAAATAGCCCTTCCGGGATTAATCCCCTCCAAGCATGCTTCTAGGGAGCGAATTTAAAGATTGCTCCACAGCAGTCCAGTCGGGCACTTTATCCAAGAGTCCTCAAAAGTCCCCTCCCCTAGACGCTTTATCCCACCTAAGCGCTTTATCTCGCTCTAGATGCTTTATCCCCCGCTAGGCGGCGCTTTATCTCCTCCCTGCTAATCCGTCTTTCACCGGCCAGCCAGCCAATCACCCTCCCTCTTACAAGTTCAGGACGAGCGCCCGCGTCATGCTGTCCACAACATGGGCCCACTGCTCCACCATTTGTCCCCAAATGCATGCGCGGAACACTGCCAACGCGTCGTCCCACATGCGCGGTTCGTTCACGAGGCGTACCTCTCGGATGACACTGACAAAAATGTACACCGACAGCAGCGTCCGGGTGAGTCCGCCAGCGGTCGCTTGGCCAAACGCGTCCGGCTTGGCGGTGGTCAACGCGACAGCGGCACCGAGCTCTTTGATCAGTTCCTGTCATTTGGTGTACGGATGGGTGGGTTGAGGCGCAAATGAAGATTTTTGTGCGTTTTATGGGCCTAAGCCGGTGTCGCCGATTCCAAGTGCCATTTTTGACCAAGATCCTGTTCGTGGACTAAAGACCTTACCAATATGCCGAAATCCGGTCCTAGTATTTTTGAAAAAAAATTCGCTCGGTCCCCGTACGGTCCCAAGCCCAACAACAGTGTGATGTCAATTACTGGTCGATCAAACCTGCCACACAGTTTTGGAGAGCGGGCGGGCCAAAATGGTGGTCGACGGATTGGCCAAATCGCGCACAATTTGCAGAATGGAATGGGTAATTGAGATGGCGGTCTGAACGCGGGACATATAATTAAATGCCGTCGTTGGCGCCTAAAAACCCAGGAAAAATCCAAGTCCCGAAGCTAAATCTGAGTTCGTTCGGGATTTCGTAAATCGGAACGCCAAAGGCAAATTGGGGAGGAGTAGAGGAATGAGGCAAGGGGAACATCCCCCATTTTTTCCAAAGCATTCCGGATTTCAGAAATCCCCGTATTTATCCCTGATTTAAATAAACATTTAATTTCTTTTTAAATAGCATTATTTAAATTTAAAAAAAAAGTTGTCAAATGATTTATGTTCACCTGCAGTCGGTCGCCCGGTGAGCTCAGGTAGGGCGAGCGGAAGAAGGAGAAGAGCATGTGGATGAGCAGCACGGACCAGTGCTCAATGCTGACCAGGCCCGACTCGACGAAGGGCGGAAACTCGCGCTGCAGCAGCCAATGCCGGAGCAGGTCCAGCACCTTTTTTTTTGGGGTGGAGTGGTGGTGGTACCAAGACAAGGGCGCCGTATCCAAGGAGGGGTGTACACGTGGCAGGTACCCGCCCAAGACCAAAAAAAATTCCTTTCCAAAGGCACCCCTAAGAAATGCCTTTGAGATTATCCCCAGCCAGGTACCCGATACGTCCTGACCAAATACATTGTCATACGACAACGATGGACAATGTTCTTGGGCAGCCATACCAGGAATGTGCCCAGATATCGGGAAGACAAACTTTCGGATTCCAAAATGCGCGATTTTTTAGCCCAAATTTACTTATTTTTGAGAAAATACTGTCACACAGACAGGCACACCGCCCTCACCCGCTACCTTCTGAATGACGATGCAGCACGCCAACGGCAAACGGAATGCCTCGCGCATTAGCGTCAGCAGCACATTGGTCGCCCGTTGGGAAGAGAAAAGTGCCTAAAAAAATTGGTTGGCACAAATTTGCAAGGGCATATTAGCGCTGGAGGGTTCCACGAAATTTTCCCCCAACCACAAAAAAATTTGCCTGTTTGAACAGCGCGAGGCCGGGCGGTGGCGCGGCACGGCCGCTCGCGTTGGCATTGAACTTGGACTCGGAGGCAATGTTGATGATCCAACGGATGAGCCAATACCTGCGAGTATTTAAAAATAATAATATTTTCCTGGACATATTGGACGAGGGCGCTTCAATTTCCACGCGCCGCGAAATCAAAGGACCAATGGTTCGGGTACAGGCCCGTATCCAGGCCCCCCCTCCCCCACGAAATGAAAAAATTTGCCTTTTCAAGAAAAATTTGGGAAAATTTGCCCAATTCCCTCCCCTCCCTCCGAATTTTTTCTGGATACGGACTTGTTCGGGTACCAAAAATCTACCACATTTGGCTTTATTCGACATTCGGACCATTCAAAATTGGGTCAGTCTTAGCCGTACGCGGTTAACAATTCGGGAAGGGAGGGGGGGGAGAGGGGTGAACGAATTGAACATCGCCCCCGCCCACCTGGCAATGGTGATCGGATCAACGGTGTCCAGCACCGGTGGTGCCGTGCCGTCTGCGCCGACGCCATCCGCCTCCCCGTCCTCATCCTCGCCGGCGGAAGTGCCCTCCCAGCCGCCGAACACGTCCACCCCGCGGGCCTCCGCGTCGGGGAACACCTCGAAAATGTAGGCACAAATGACGCGGTCCAGCATGAAGTTGACGCTGTCCGCGCGCCGCGTGGGCTCGGCCCAGTCAATTTTGGTGCTCTCCCGCGTGGTGTACTCCAGGAATTTGTCCAGGTAAATCTGAGACAGCCAAAGGCACAGAATGTGGCACAACCGAGATTGCCAAAAATATATTTAAAACATGCCCGATACAGTCCCGTATCCAGGGAGGGGGGGCCCCAGAAATCGAAAAAATAGGAAAATTTTGCTTTTTCCCAGCAAAAGGATTCAAAATTCCTCCCCCCTAAAACCAAAAATTTTGAAAAATTTTTCCGATTCCCCCCCCCGAAAAATTTTTCTGGATACGGGCTTAGCCCGATTCGAACAACAAGACATATGCAATTTTTCGTCGTGTTCGGGGTTCGAAAAACCCTAAATAGCCTAATCCTAAACTCTTAGCAGCCACGCACACACCTGCAAGTTTTGTGCCCTCTCACGAAAGCGCAGTTTTGCCGCCGACGCATTTGTGGTCGTCGTCGGCGAGCAGGAGGATGATGATGACGAGGCGGCGGACGAGTGCGGCTGCTGCTGCAGCAGGTTGTTGTTATTGGCAGTGCCAGAGGCAGACTCGACCACAAATTCGGGCTGTACAATGGGCAGTGCGCGAGCGGGTCGAACATCGTCGCCAGCGGCGACGGACGATGCCATTGGGGGACTTTGTTGGCGAAACGCATTTTTGCCATTGTTGTTGTTGTTGTCGTCGGCGGTATTTATGCCCGACGAAGACACAACAACATCGTCAATATGTATGGTGGCACCCTCGCAATATGCCTATGTGAAAGGACAAATCAAATGGATGGAGGCAATGAGTGACAAATTGCCAAAAAATGAGAGACAAAATGCCGACATAAACAGAGACAAACGGAAAAAACCATTGGTCACCAGAATTAGCTACATTTGTGCGTGACAAAGTGCCAAATTTACAGAACAGGACAATTGGGTTCACCAGATATAATGACAATTTACTGTTTGGTTGACACTTTGTCCAGAACAAGACGAGGCGCTAGACACAATGATAATTTACTGTTTGGTTGACACTTTGTCAAGTTTGTACGTGACAAAGTACCAAATTTACAGAACAGGACACTTTGGTTCACCAGATATAATGACTATTGTTTGGTCGACACTTTGTCACATTTGTACAGTTTAAGTCACAAGACACAATGACAATTTATTGTTTGGTTGACACTTTGTCACATTTGTACAGCTTAACAAACACCGACATTGTGGAATTGTGACGATTTATCCCAGACAAATCAACAATTGGTTGTTTGGTTGCCATTTTGTCACCCATTTTTGGTGTCTACGTACCAGTAACAGTTGCTCGGGCTGTACATGGTTGCGCAACGGAAAGTGCGGCAAACAGCACTTGAACACGGTGTCCAGGCAGCGTGTTGTCTGTCCAAACAAAGCCAATTCCTGGTACCAGATGAGAAACAGGCGGATGGCCAACTTGCGCACCGCGAGCACATTGTCCGGATGGAGTGCCATTTTGAGCACAAATTCGATGCCATTCTTTTGCCAGCCTATGCAAAAAAAGGCGAGCATGAGAAAGACGGATGAAGACGAATAGTGCAAGTTTAAAAAATGTCAACATTTGTCAGAATCCCGGTTTGGAAAAAATATTGCCACCGCTGCCGCTAAATGTTCGACATTTTGTTCTTTTGCAAATTCCATTAAAGCAGTCTCAGTTTAATAAGTGTCGACATTTTGTCCGAATGCAAATTTAAATTTGATAGACAATTTGACATATGGTTTCAGCCAAAATTATTAACATTATGTCCGAATGATATCTTATCAACGAATCGAATTCCACCGACACTTCGTCAAATACCGTACCGTTCCAACTTTGGTAAATATTTTGTCCGGCTGCTAGTCTTTTAACTAAACCCGACAATCGACAAATACCATGAAGGGTTGGTCGACATTTTGTCAAATGAACGATCTCGCTCGACCGACCTTTGCCGACGAGTTCGGGCGCGCAGCACATTGCCTGTTCCAGAATCCAAAGTGCCGACTCCACGTCGGCAATTGTCTGCGGGTCGACGATGGCCGAGTCGTAGTGGGCAAGGAACAGCGCGTCGATCAGGTGGAACACTTCGAAGCTGAACCCCTCGAAGAGTTGTCGCCGCTCCTTTGCGGGGAGGAGATTTCGAGTTTTTAGACACCCGGAATTCCCAGACAAAACAGGAATGCCTTTAATTTGCCTGAAACGACTCAATATTTGTCGGACAGGTGAAAACTATTTTTCGGAAAAAAGGGGCTTTCCGGTTTCCCGAAAGCCGTATATGGAAAGTACGGGATCCGGTCTGGAGACATTTGAACACGATGTCCACCCTGCGCTAAGGGCTCATCCCCATCCGATGCCTACCTGGACACTGAGGCTGTCGTATGCATTGCGGAAATGCTTGGCCCTTGACACCGGGTCTCGGCCCAGGTCCGCGAAGCGGTTCAACGAATTCTGCAAGTCCTGGTACGGTTTTTTCCTCAACATTTTGTTGTTGGTGTCGCTGTTTTATTGTACCATGGCCGGCCAATTGATGTCACCGCATTTTTTTTTTTTGTTAGTTTTTTTTTGCCTGAAAAGTGCCAAATTCATCGACCATATCTCATCAAATCAAGCGCAGAAAAATGTGATAGAAACACTTTTTAAAAGACGAAAAATAATGGATCGGAAAACAATGGATGAGACAAAATGCAATAGGCAAACACAGAAATATTAACAAAAAAACAATTGTTGTAAATAAAATATATTGAAATTTTTGTAAATTCTGAAAAATAGTGGTGGAACAATTTGGTCGATTGACGGTGTAAATTCGGGCACGTACCGGAAGCCGGACATGTCAAAAAAAAAGCATTTTCAAAAACTCCGGACCTTTTTGAGTCCTAATTCCGATTTTCGCACTTTTTGATAATATGAGGTCCCAAATTCCGGGATTTTTTTCGTCATCCGGGCCCCATATCTGCCTCTGGTGTCAATGCAAGATATGGGCTAACGCAATTCCCTGATCATTTCCCTTCGTCCGTTTCTTGGCGCCCCGCATTCTAGCGACAGTCCCGGAATGCCATCGCTGTGATGCCCAAGGAGTGACCCTGGTATGTGCGTACCACCTTGCACGTGCCCAACTCCCACATTCGGAGGATGCCGTCCGACGACGCGGACACCATGTACTAAAAGGTTAATGTCGTGAGCATTAATGGATATACATAGTCGCGCCAGACTCGGACATTGTGGCACACCATGGGTGGGAATTGAACCCAAGCCCGTAACCAGAAAAAATTTTCGGGTGGGGAATCGGGAAAAAATTTTTCCTTTTGCTGGGGAAAATGCAAATTTTCCTATTTTTTCGATTTCGGGGGGGGGGGGGGGGAATTCCCCCCCTCCCCCCCCCCCCCCTTCCGCCCTGGAAAAAAAATTCCTCCAGCAAAAAAAAGGAGTCAATTTTCGTTTGTCAATTTTCCACCAATTCCCCTCCCCTTCAAAAAATTTTCTGGTTACCGCTTGTTTTGAGTTACTCACCAAATGCAAGTTGAACACGTTCTAACGTACCGCGCACAGTCCGAGCCAAAAAATTTTCACTTTCGTCAATTCGCGTTTTCCAGTCGAGAATTTCTGAATAAAATTTCGAAAAAGCGTAAAATTGAGTTCATACTGTTGTAATAGGAATTGGACTCAGTGAATGCCTTCCAACCGGCGTACCAACGCGACTCTTTGTGGAGCTCAATTCCAGTTGCATCCCTAAAACTCAATTCCATCCTCTATTCAGATGACAAACTTATGGTTTGTGGTCCAATTTTGCAAAAAAAGTCGTAACGAAGGACGGGGAATCGGGACTAAAACTGAAAAAGTCTAACGTATTTGCTTCGACCGTTCTGCTGGAAAAGGACGAATAAAAGGGACTTGTCCTCAGTTTGAGCTCATCTTAAGGGAAAAATATTCCATTTGCATTTTGCAATTGTCAGCCAATGTTACAAATGAAACAAACCCGGTCGTTTGTACATTCGAACGTCGGCCAATTGGTCGATTTCCTTGGCCACATAAGACACCTGCTTGTAGACCTGCATTTCGCCAACTTGTTGAGCAACTTTTTCGGCAGTTTCTGCTGCAACTTTTAATTGCTGAATTGCGTCTTTGCCCAATTTCGAGTCTTTAACATTTGAGACAACCTTAAAATACAAAATAAAATATAATATTCGCCCATTTGCGTGTAGTGAAAAATAATGTAGTAAGAGCCCTGACGCAACTCAGCCCTCCCTTTTCCATCGTAGGGGGAGAGAGTCAGGTTAAAAGTCGGCTTGCTTGCCATACTCATACACAGATATTTTCCCGTCAAAATGCCAATAAAATGTCCGATTTACATAATTGATCGGATGAAATAACTAACCGAATTGAAATGATCTGTAAATTCCTTTAGGTGATGTTTGATAATATCAGTGCTTTCAGCGGACTCTTTGGAAATTTTATCCTAAATCAAAAAATAACAAAATATTTTTACTGAGTACATACATATTTCTTTCGAACTTCACTGTCATTCAGTTGCCTAAGCCGTTCTTCCAATAGTCTCTTATTTTCCTGAATCAATTAATGGCAATTCAATTTCCAATTTTTTTTTTTGTTGAACCTGCAATTCTTTGTTTCTCTTTAGTTCGTCCTTTATGTTGCCGATAAAATTGTGAACAAAACTCTTGTCTCTCCTTTGTTCTTGGCTCGACAAAAAACGAGCAAATTTTGTTCGATGTCCAACAAAACTAATTGAAGGGATCTAGGAATGAAAATGATGCAGTTAAGAGACAAAAAATGAAGGAAGCCCAGGATGACCTTTTGCCACCTTTTGGTGGCATTTGCCACCATTTTTGTAATTTTGTTTAATATTTTTTTTTTAACAAAATGCGATTACAACAATCCAAAAGAAAATTTTTTCTGATTTTTTCCTATAAATCATCTCATTTTACCAATGTCTCAAAAAATTAGACTATTATTGGTCATTTTCGCCTAAAATTCCCTCGATTTTAGCAACTATATTTTTAAAATTTTTCCGGCGACGCCGATCTTTCACATATGAAGAGCATTAGAAAAAATTGGCGCTGAGCGTTAGAATGCCGCGCTCAGTTGGCCAATTCCCCCTCCCGAGCTTTTTTTTCTAGTTACGGAATTGGTTCCGGTGCTTATGTTTGTTTATTTTCAATCCTATTTACTTCAACTTGCAAAACCAGTGAAAAATTTAATATTTAAAATTGTATGCCTTTTGAACGATTTTTACGCTAAAACCATGGCCACCTTTTTGCCAACATTTTTAATTCCGGCGCCACCTTTTTGATGTTATGCAAGGGTCAACCTGGGGAAGCCCGCTTAAGGACATTAAAAAAAAAATTATTGTAATAAAGAAATATTTAGGTAATAGATATGTTCATGAACAGTATGAACCAAAAAGTATGTCAAGCAGTGTCGCCAAGTAAAATGTATCGTAAAAGCCCTAAAAGTGGTTGCAGCCAGAAACTATGTTCTCAAAAATTTAGCGTTTTTGTTTGCTTTCAAATGGCCCCAGACTCAATACGTTCCCGGAGCTTTCCGATTAGTTAGCCCCACCTTGAAAGTACAAATACCTACTCAACCCCAAAACACAGCCAATGGGGAAAATTTTAGGAAAAATTGAAAGGGCCTGTTAGAAAGACGAAATTCTCTACAAGAATGCAAAAGATCGCTATGCTCTACGACTCTTCCCCGCGGATTGCGAAGTCCTTGTTTTTTGACTTCCCCAAATTTGTCAAAATTCTTACGATTTACAGTAAAATAGTGTTTTTTTACAGTATCAAACAGTACTCAAAAAACAATGGCCTCGCGTTCGAACGGCTGCAGCTGTAGAGCCTAGCGGTCTCTTGCATTCTTGTAGAGAATTTTATTGGGCAGCCATCATGCATTTAAATCTTTAAATCTATATTTTCACGAAAAAAATAACCGAATTTCTAAAAAATATGGGCCCCCGGGCACACCCAACCAAACTATTACCAAATATTTTAAACACCAGGCTAATAAACTAACCAAAGATGGTCCAGGCTGCGTAAATTGACGCTTTGGTCCGAATTTTAAGATTTGCATATCTTAACAATAAAACAAATAAAATGTAATATGTAAGACCCAGTCGAAACCCGGCTTTGCAACTTGGATTTAGTTACGATTTCTTCATCGTTGAACCGACCTACAATTTAAAAAACGCTCGCTCTCTCATCTTAACTATTTCTCCCCCTTTCCTTTTCTTGGCGATGTGTTCAAAAAGAATTTCGGCATTTGTCTCAATCCAACCCCATCCCATTCGAAAAGCAAAAATCATTTTTTGTAAATACACTTTTCCAATTGGTCCTATTTGTGTCAGGGATGCGATCGCGAAAACTCAAATACCCGGCATTTTTACCAATAATTCAATGAAAATAACATAAAATACATTTAAACCGTATTTATCACCTTGTTTAGCTGCTATTACTTTACTAGAAATGGCACAACATGCTCACAATGGGGTGGCAGTGATCAGCAAAGAACTGGCCGAACTCAACGATTGCTTGTCGACTCGTGCTTATCTTCACGGGTTATATTTGCAATCATTATAACGATATCAATTTCTTTTAGTTTTCTTCCATCTCAAGAAGACCAGTACGTGTTCAAAAGTATCACGGCGTCTCCTTCCGAGAAAGAATACCCGAATATTGCTCGCTGGTATAAACACATTCAGAGCTATGATGATGCGGAGCGTTCAACGTAATTTTTGCCAATTCTATTTCTGAGTCAGGCCCGTATCCGGGTGGGGGGGGGGGGGGAATTCCCCCCCCCCCCCAAAAAACGAAAAATTTCAAAATCCCCCCCCTCCCCCCCAAACAAAAAAATTTGAAAAAACTTT
>JAKKIK010000320.1:0-35592 GCA_024500135.1 Heterodera carotae
TTTTTTTGTTTACCCTTTTTTTTCCCCCCCCCCCCTCCCCGCCCCCCCCCTTCCTTCTTCCCCCCTCCCCTCTTTTCCCCCCCCCCCCCCCTCCCCTTGTGTTACTGTCGGAATATGGCATTTACACTTTTGCGGAGAGAAGAGATGAAATTAGACGACCACCGGCCCCATCCATCACGGTGGACTAAAATAATAAAGTTGGACAGAAAGGACGGAAATGAACTGTTATTTGTGCGAAAACAATTTGTGTGATGGTGGGTGGTGTGTTGACACTGCGCAAACTGTTTAATTTTGGGCAATTTCTTACTGAATGCGTTGTTGCAAAATGGCACAAAATCAAGAGAATGTTGTTCGATATGATGAAGAGGGCCCAGCTGTGAAAAATTGAGGCTTTAGTGGATTTCTCGACTTTTTTTTGGGGGGACAAGGCACACCAAGGAGCTCACCTCTTCGAAACTGTGATGAACACACTCACTAGCCCTTAACATAAAACATTCCATCGAATATTTAATTTTTCTAGCAAAATAATTTTGTAGGTGGAGAATGACTGGGTGAAAGTGCACTGCAGCAGCAGCTGAATGTGAGCACCAGCAACAGTTTGGGACAGAAGACAGCGGAGCGCAACCACCAAATTCATCATCATTAACAACGACAACATGGGCACGTTCAAACTTCAGCATCATCATTCGCCTCTGATCTTCAGAAACAACAATCATCCGTCCTTTTTCATCAACTTCATTATGATCACGTTCATCTTCAGCATCATCCATCCTCCGTCCTCTTTCATCATCGTCATCTTCAGTGTGTACAGCCTATGTGAGTCGGGAAGTCCAAACATTGGGGGGCGACCACAATTTTTAATGGTCGGCGAATGGGGGCTGAGTGGGCGAGGGACGGTGGGATGGCGTGGCGTGAACTGCACGTGCAGGGAAAAGGGCCGACAATGTCGGCGATTTGGGCCATTCTTTGGATGGGGGCACTTTTTAGGGTTCAAATATTATGAAATTGCTCTTTCACTCTCTATCTCTTGTCTTTTAAACTCTCTCTCCTCTTTTTTCCCCGTCCCCTCTTCCACGAAGTACGGTGTGTTCGTTTCACTCCGTTGATCGCGTTCTTTGGTTTTTGCATCATTTTTAATCCCATCTTCCCATCGACGGCCTCACAAAAATCGTCGAAAAGTGTTCCCGTTATGAAAACGTGCCCCGAGAATTCCCCGACAAAAAAAAACCCAATCAGAAAATGCATAAAAGCAAGCGCATTCAATTGCATCTTATCACATCACTAAATAATAACATGGACACACATATCAAACACATTCAAATGTGAAATCAACCAAACAATTCTGATGAACTATTTTGGTGATTGGGTCATTTCATCATTACGATTTGCCTCTAATAAGCCGTTCTGCAATTGAATTCCCCTCGATGAGGTATTTTTTCTACCTTCAATTGAAGCCCCCTCGGGGATGTATTTCCTAAAACAGAGGCTCCAGGGCTTCGTCTGGCTTAGGCAGAGACATTTCCCGGGATGTTTAGGGTTCAAATGTCCGTTCCATTTCTTCTTTTACAATACAATACTTTTGTCAACACCTGCCGTACATTTTATTGGGTCTCGCCTCCCTCCAAAGGTTTTGTCTCTTCCCGTTCCCCACTTCTCTCCCCCCCCATATTTTGACCAGCATTTGTTGCCTTTCGCAATTCATCGGAATGTGTCCGCGCAGTGCGCGGGGGACGGAGACCAATTTGTAAAGAAAAATATATATTTTTGTTTTATGGGCCCCTAATTCCGACAAACCCACACTTAAACTACTATTAAATGAATCACTTTTTATTATGGTCCTCCTCCGCATTTTTCTCCGCTCTTTTTTTCAAAAATAAACTGATTTTCACTAAAAGAATTTTAAACCATTGACTTTGGATGGTCCGATTGCACTTTCAATATAGTTTTATCCCACCGCGGGCACTTATCCTTCTTTGGCCAATTGGCACTTTTTTGCGATTAACAAGATTACGCATAAAATAGATTGTTTGGCACTCCTTTTTAGAGGGCAGGCATTTGTTCTCTCTCACTTTCTCCCTCTCTTTCTCTCATTTTTATACTCTCTCTCACGCACACTCATCCCCTCCTCCTGGAATTTATTTGTTCATTAATTTCCATTCTTTTATCACCATCTATTCTTCCTCTTCCTTCCTTCGTTTAAATTTTTTTTTTTGTATATTTCCCGAATATTTGATAAGAATTGAGAGGAGGACACCAAAAAGGAAGTGTTTTTGCATTTGTTGCCACTCATTTTAATGATTGTAAATTTTTATTTATTTTTCCTAATGCATTTTCTGACCTTTGGCCACTGCGCGCGCGTTCCAAAATTGGCGCGTGGGTCCACTGAGTGTTGGGCACTTTTAGCACCGGTGGTGTGGCATTGCCATTTTTGCTTCGCCCCCGCACCCTTCCGGCGACTGTCCGGCCCGGACATTCGCTGTGCCGGTGCGCGTATGCCATTATTTTTGTCCAAGAATAATAATGAATGGATGGGAGGGAGGGATGGATATGTTTGTGTTCTTTCCATCCATTTCACTCCCTCCCTATTTAATGAGTGAGTGAACTCTCAAAGAATGGCCACAAATTGAATTGTCCTGGCACTTTTGCGCCTGTCCGCGTCGGCATTTCTTTGGCCTTGCCGCTGCTTATTTTTGAGGAAGCAAAAATGTCCCTTCCCCCTCCCCCAAATGCTCTTACCTCTCTATTTTAAAATATTTAAAAAGAAGTGCTAATTTAAAATTAATAATACTTATGGGAGGGCACGGCCTTTCCCTATAAAAGTTTGTTCCTTCTCCGTGTCCGTCCGTCCGTGACCTTCTCCCCTCCCCCGCGGCGTCCCCTCCAATTTCGACGCCTCACGCTCGATGGAGCTCATCTGACTGACTGCCACAGGGTCGAACGACAACAACGTGTTTGTTTTACCTTGAAGAATTTAGCGACAAAAAACGGCACTCACTCAATCGGTCGTCCGTCCGTCTTCCACCTTTGCTTTACGACTGTCCACTTTTAAGCAACCAATCAACACCGTCCTGCAGCAGTTTCCTCCCCTCCCACACCCTAAAATTATCGCATTTGTAATTGCATCGGAATCATTCACCCCTATTTGGTGGTTTACAGTTTTTTGTGGTTCGGTGCACTTTTGTCAGGGACGACGAATGGTTGGCTGGTTGACTCACAATCAACAGTAGTATTAGCCCCTGCTCTGCTATCGGAATGGCCAAGTGGGGGGGAGGGGCGATTTAATAGGACGGTACCTTTATTTGCCCTTCCTCTCTCCTTGCCCAACCGATCCATTGTTGTCCTTGAACCACCGACGGTGGGGGGTGGGCGTGGGACTCTCAACGATTATTCGGTTCCAAAATGCACTCTGATGATTCGTCGTAATTTGGTTCCACTCGCTTCATTTATTCGCTTCTTTTTTCCCGCATTTCCGATCAGCTGTGCTGTGTGCAATCCGAGCAGCGGTTCGTGCATATAAACTCGCGCAATTCATTACAAATTTGCTTGCAAAAATTCAATCATTCCTTTAATTGGGTAATTTATATCCGTCAGCGAAACTGAACGCGCACATTTACGGGGGGTTTGGATTAATATACATTGGAAACGGATGGAACTAGACATTAATACTGAAGAAACTAATTTTGATTGTTACTGCCGTCTGTAAAGTTTGCTGGTGTTGCTCACCAAGTTTGGTACTTTTCCGTCCCATGAAACAGGCTGGAGACACAGTTCGACAAATCACAACTTCATTCATTTACTTGGCTTTTGCCCTCCTCCATCTCGTGGTACACCTCAAAACACACCAGGGCCTGGGAAAATCCCAAGATACCGTTACGCTTGACCGATTGCGGTTCCAATCTGACATTCGATAGATCCAGGTATCAGCTTCAGTTCTTTGAATCTTTTGATATGAATCAGTCAAGTTAAAGCAGGTTATTGTCCCTTTGGGGCGTATTTTGTGCCGCTCTGCCCCCATTCATCCCATGCCTAAATCCCTTCTTGCTTATGCCTGATTGGTTGGCTTGGCTCCCACTTCGTTGTTGTTGTTGCTGTCCTTCAACGTTTCTTCCGTTCAGAAATTCCTCTCCCGCCGCAATCCCTATTATGTCACTTCCCGAAATTCGTCATTCATTCGCATTTTAACCATTGCCGAGTGGAGGTCATTCCCTTCCCCCCCCCCACCGTGCCCAATCGGTGACGGCTGGCGCCGCTCTCGATTCTGTGACAGATTTGTCATCGCTGTTTCTTAATAGTGACTCTCTTTTCCCATCGCGCACACACTTACCTGATTCTCCGCGCCACACTTTCTCATTGACCATGAACTTTTCACCCCGTTCCCGCGGTTCACTAAACTTGGCTTAAATATATTGTGTTGTACATTTGTGCGCCAACTATTTTACTGGGCAGCTGCGCGCAGTCGGTCGAGAACGGGAATTCGGCGCGGCAGACGGCGACGTCCAAGGGCACTTTGTGGACTTTTCTCCATCCCCAATTTCCCCGTCCGTCTTGTCCCTTTTCTTACATTCAATTACAGTGCATCACTGATGTTTTCAGAGAAAGGCGCTCCGGAAGATCGGATTGTATGCACAAATGGCACTGGGAAGGAAGTGTGGGATGAGGGCGATGATGTCCATGCCATTTTGTACATACCAGGGTTGCATCTGCTGGTTGCCCAAAACCCGGGTTTTTTTTTGTGACCCGCCCCAACTTTTTTTGCCGACCCGTTGCAATCCTGGTACACATTCACCACTCTCAGGCTGCATTTCATTTTTTTTCCCCTTTATCTTTTGAAGTCGTTCGTCCCCTGGGTGATGGAAGGACTGACCCTCGCCCGCGGCGTCGCCTCTGTGTTGTTTTCACCTTTTTCTTTGCATTTGATGTACTACTACAACAACATACCTAATCCAAAATTGGAACCACCTCGCCACCACTCACTTCGTTCTCACTGCCGCACGTCTCCCTCCATTTTCCCATCCATCCGACCCCCTCCTTCCCTCCCCTCCCCCCTCCCGTCCCATCCATCCGACCCCCCCCCCCCCCCCCCCCCCCCCGCCCCCCCCCCCCCCCCCCCCCCCCCCCCTCCCATCGGCTGCTCTCGCCTTTAAAAACGCGGACGATAAAAAGTGGAAGAAAAGAGATTAGAAATTGTTTTGTGTTTTCATCATTAACTAACTCCGTGCCCCCATCTGCTGCTAAAACCCGGACAAAAGCTGCACAGGTTGTGGACCCAACTGCTGGATGCTGATGAGCTGTCCGTACTCTGTTGACATCGATGAAATGGAGTTTTATTTTTCGTTTTTTTCATTTATTGCTTGCCCCTCCTCCATTTTCATGGTGGAGCTATCAAAAGATACCAGGGTTGATGGAATTGCCTTACTAAAAAAAATTATGGCCCAAAAATAGGCACCGTTGGCGTTTCGAGGCCGAGTTCAGTTTCCGTCGCTCCGCAACGGAGCCTTTGCTTTTAATTCAACACAACTTCCCCTGAATAACCTTGGACTTTGGATCTTTTTTAATTTTACATTTGAATTTTTTTTAATTCCATAAATGTTCCGCGTCATTCCTCCACGTCCAACCTGTTTTTATACGGGGTGGGGGGGGGATGGGAAAAAAGAGTGGAGCGGGGTAGGCGGGCGGGCGCGGAGTGGGCAGACAAAACGATTTTCTCCTCCCAATTAAATGACCATCAAAAAATTAAAAAACAGGTGAATTCGCGCATTGCCTCATTGTTCCACGCACATTTTCTCCGTATGCGCGTCACACAAATAAATAAATGCATTGTATGGGTATTATATAATAATGCCATGCCATCTTCGCCGCCGACCTTTTCCCTCCCCGCCATTGTCTCGTCGCCCAGCCAAATCGTCCTTATCACTTCGTCCCCATTCTTTGTTATATCAAAAGTTATATAAATTGGTGGCTTAGGAAACAAAGATGGCATAATCTGGTTTCACCTGTCCCCTCCTGACAATTGCGCATGGTTAATTTTTTGAGTGGGTTTTTTCATATGTGTAAATATGTGTCATTTCGCTGTGCCGCCGTTGCGCCACATTTTTGTGCCGAACCAAAATTGGCGCCTTTTGTGTCCCAATTTAAACGTGGGAATGGTTTATTCTTGTTCTTCCATTTTCTATGTAAAAGTCGCTATAAATATAATGTCTAGTCATTGTGGATTGCTCACAATTGAGAACCGAATCTAATTTTGGCAATCTCTTAGTTTTATTGGGACAGCAGGTCCTGGAGTTTTAAAATTTTCCTCCTTTTCATTATTATTATTTAAATGCCATTTTTGCAGGTGTATTTTTGCCTCATCATCCACAACTTCCACCTTTGGTGGCACACAACAAAAAACAGACAAAATGACAACAGCTGCCTCAGTTTGGATGAGGCTGCCAACCAGCGACACGTTAGCCGTCGAAGCAGCAGAGGAACAGCAACAACAAAAATGCCCTCCTCCTCCGCCTCTTTCCCCGTGCGGTTGTGCTGGCATACGACGGCAATTTACGGCGACAATTTGTGCCAAAATACGCTGTCATTACAATCACAAACAGTTGCAACAGCAACAACAACAAAATAACAGTCAGAGTCGTCATGTCCATTCCGCAACCGGTTGCTGTTGCTCCTCCTCCGCCCGCTGTCGACGGCACTCTCTTCCGCCCACATTCATTCGTCTCACTTTGCTGATGCTGGTCGCGGTCGTCTGCTGTTGTACGTCTCCTGGTGGTGCTGTTACGGCAACGACACGCACACGACGAACACTGCTCCCTCTGGGCATGGACAGGCAAATGTTCCCGGTGCGATTTTTTTGGGGGGTATTTTTGAGTGAATGCTTCACAAAGTCCTTTCTCTATCTGATCCAATGAATGGATGGGCGCAAAAGGCATTATATTTCTTTTTTAAGCCTCAGATTTTTGACGAAAATGCACCCATTTGCACTGCGGAAAGGGAACCATGCGGCTTTTATAGCTTTTCGTTGGACGGAAAAGCGCCCCTTAAATGGATCAAATCGTGGTAAGCAAGAATATAATGAAACATTGGGTTGTCTTTCCTCCACTGAAACCCGTCCGTTTAATGGCACTTTTTCCCCCGAAAAGGTGTCGCTGTTCGGCCCAACACGAATGTGTGTACGAACGGACTGACATGCGAATGCGCGTTTACCGTCAGACGTGCATAGCACATGACGATCTACCGGATATGGCTGACGATGCCGACGAGGAGGAGACAAATGCAGCCTTGATGCGACAACGTCAGCAACAAAGCGTCGTGTTAGTGGAAACCGTACCAGTGCCAACATCGGCGGAGGGCGAACGCGGCGGCGACACCATGGATGACCATCCGCAGCGGACACATCGTCACCACCACCACCACAACACGCATCACCACAATCGTCACCACCATCATAATGTGGTCGGCACCGGCGGTTCACGACACAGTCGTAAAACACACCGACAGCGACAAGTCATTCGCAGACTGCGCGAAATCATCATGGGCGACTGAATGATGGCCTTATGCGTCTGGAATTTGTCAAATTGTGATCAGATCTGCCCCGATCCAACCGACGTCGACTTTTCTTGTAACCCTGGCACACAAAAGGCAGTGCTGGCTCTGACCCATGATTGAGCCTTGATTGCCTTTTGCAAGCCGCTTAAGGCACACTTATGGCGCGTTTCGTTGCCCACTTCCCCCCCCCCCCACTTTTTGCCAGATTTGTTCCGCTTTTCGTTTTGATCTCGTCCTTCTCTGTGTGTCCCGTCCGTCCATCCGTTTCATTCTCCGCTCCTTCCATCCCAAGCTTTCGTTGATGCATCACTTCTCTCTGTCCTCTCCTTTCATGCCCAAATATTTTTCTTTCCACGATCTGAGAAGGACCATGCTTAATTAAGAACATTTACAATGAATGCACTGTGTCCATGCATTTAGAAAAATATAAATTCAATAAAATATTTTTTCATTTTTTTTATTTTCTTAGTTATGGGCCCTCCATTTTTAGACAACAAATTTAATCGTTTTTAAGGTCGTAGAATTCGAGTCGCAGCCTTAATCAAAAAAAGTTTTACTTTGTTTTTAACCAAATACATAAAAATGGGACGAAGAATAAATTTAAAAAGGAGAAATGAAATCGCTCCAGGGGCATAACTTACCACACGCCTTGACTATACAGATTTTAGTTGATTCACGAGAAAACAGCAGAATTTGCCAATCACTTATTTACTTTTCAAAATAGCAATAATTTAGGATGATTATGGCATTTAAATTGGCTTTTATCGTCGATGCCTTCGCTTCTCGTCCCCGCCGCTTCTTCGCGTTCCACGCTCTTTCTCCCCACTTCTCGACCGCTGCCTACGTCTCTCACCGTCGTCCCGACTTCGGTCAGCCGTCCTCCCGTGGTCGTGGTGATGATGTCGATGATGATGCTCATGCTCACGACGCTCATGCTTATGGGACGACTTTTCGTGGCTGCGTGACGGCGACGGTCGTTTTGCGGCTGTCGAAACTTTTGACGTCGAATTGTTAGCGCCGCCGCCGCCCTTGGCTAAGAAAAAAAAAACAATACCGATCCAATGAGATATCATTTTTTATTGCACTAAAAAATGTGTGATTACTTTGTTCTTTCTTCCACGGAAAGTTCTTGGCCACCGACTGACTGAAGTCCACATGAATTCGACGATCTTAAAAAAAATTCACGGATTGCAGGTGTGGGTTGGTATGTGCCATCGAGTCGCACGTAACCGAGGACCGAGGGGAATGGAAAAATTTGCTTGTCCCCAGCAAAAAAAAAAAAATTCCCCCCCCCACTCAAAATTTTTTTTCTGGTTACGGGCTTGGTCCAAAATCCAAGAGTCGAAATCCGCCGGTTTCGACACGACACCCCACCGAGAGTTTTAACGCTCCGCCGAGTGACTATCTTTTTTTTCTCACCATCGATAAGAACGTTGTCCATCTTCAAGTAGGCGGCCTCACATTGCTCCGGCTTCTCAAATTCAATGAAAGCGTACTGCAGCGAATCGCCGGTGCGACGGTCGCAGATCACTTCGCAGCTGCAAATTTCACCAAAGCGCGAAAAAATCACTTGCAAATCCTGGAAGAATATTTTTACAGAAAATATGAATTTTTACGGAACAAATCCCCCCCCCCCTCCCCTTCAAAAATTTAAGCGCCCGGCTCTGGCCAATTGCTACAATGTCCTCATTTGGACTTTTCATACTTTTCGACACCCGAGTGATTCGAACTTCAAATTACCGGTCGTGTTTTTTATTCGACATTCGTACCGGTGCCCAGGTAACGGCGGACTTTCAAGCACAATTTCATTCGTAAATGGTAGCCCTCTGTCCAAAACTGCTTGTGTCTCTTTTCCGACTGACTGACCTCACTGGTGGTCACCGGGTTCAGTTTGCACACAAACAGTACATTGTCGGGCGGCCGCTCGTCCGCGTGGTGCAAATCGCCCACAATTTCCAAAATTTGCGCCTGCGCCTTCATGTCTTTCTCCTCCAACTCTTTGCGCAGCTGTTCCTCTGTTTTGTCCTCATCCTCGTCAAGTCGTTCGTCCAACGCAATTTGATTGTCCAACTGTGAAATTGCTAATTCTGAGGACAAAGTTGAACCAAGGGGCCTCAAAATTATTATTCTAAAAGCAAAACTTTTTTTGGCCGCATAAACGTCAAGACTTGAGGCAGTTGTTATCGAATATCTCTAGTACAATTGGTAAATTTCTAAAAGCAATTTTGGCAGCATAAAACCAAGATTGACTCAGTATGTCATTTTAATATCTCAGATTATGTAAAAATTTAAAATTGGAATTTGACGCCCAATAAACGAGTTAAAAACCAGCTAAAGATTGGCATATCCGAGGCCAACCTTGATTAGAGCAATAGTGGGCGAAGGGGAGCGTCGAGGGATGGACAACCGGGGAGGATCCTCAAATGGGTCGTCCAACACAATTGTGTGGGCAATGCTGAAAATGAAGTATTGAATATCTATGAGATATGTAAAAAATTTTTACAACAATAGTCGAATTTTAAGAATTCAGCCATGACTTTGGGACAAAAAACGCCCTCAATTGTAAAATTCTCAAATCGCGCATAGTAACTAATAAAAAATAAATAACGCCGACCGGATGTCGCGATAGGGTCGGTTTTGTCGGTCCACCAATTCGTCGTTCAGCTTCGTCACGGTGTCCATGCCTTCACCCACTTGGCCAAAAATGCAATGTTTGCCATCCAAATAGTCCAATTCGTCGCCCAAAGTAACAAAGAATTGGGAGCCGACCATCCCGTCGCCGTTGTTCACCATCGAAACAATGCCGCGTTGGCTGTGCCGCAGTTTCGGCACATTTTCCATTTGGATGAAGCGCGCTTGGTCACCAAAAAGAATGCTGAAAATGGATTGTTTATTTAAAGTAGTTGGCGACATTAACCTAGATGAAAAAAACAACAATATTAAATCAACAAACCCTGAAACTGACTCGCCACCTCTGCCCGTGTTTGTTGGGTCACCAGTCTGGGCAATGTAATTTGGCTGAAAAAGGCAGACTAAGTCAGTGCAAGCACTATTGCAGTTTATGTCAGCCAATGTGAAATTTTTTGATTTAATGTCGCATTTGAATTTAGAATTAAAATGGATGTCAGGGTTTTCGGGTCATAAGAAAGTGCAAACATTGTGAAACCCAAAAGTTGCTGACTTTGACTCTAAAAGTACCAAGATGCGATAACACAGATAATTTTTGTTTCTCGCCGAAATTACTATAGGAGCAAACAATTGTTACTATCATCCCTTATCGTTACTTTTAACAAACCTCAATTGTGAAAAATTGGCACAAATTATAATATTTCGTCTTGCAAAGTTTGAGGAAGTTTTTGCATATATTTGGCCGTTCTTCGACGAAAAGGTCGATGACCAAGTCGCCTAAAGTCGTTTCAATAAGCACAGACATCGAATTGCTTCCCTAAATATGAGACAATATTAAATCCTCACAAATACATCAAAAGAGCGAAGGGATAAGAGCAACAAAAACAAAGTTAAATATGGGCTGGGGGATTTAGGGTTGATGGTGCCTTAGTTTTTGCACTTCAAGGCATCTAACTTTTTTTTTTTGCATTTTTTTATAATTGAAAAATCGTAGCTTTCTTGGAAGTGAATTAATCGCTTACAAAGAAAGGTTCTCAGGTGTCCGTGGGATTGGCAAAAATTTTGGAGCAAATGAATTGGTTTATTGGCCAAGTAATTTGCATAAAAATTAAGAAAAAATTAATCTGCACATTTGGGGTTTGAACCTGGGGTAGGCAAAAAGAGAATCAAGAACAAAGGCACTGCACCAGAACAGCTGACAAAATGATTGAAACAAATAATGGTTTATTGTATTTACGCCAAACTTTGGCACGTCATATCTCGGCACTCGGACATTTAGCAAAAAAAAAAGAACATTTTTCCTATGAACGCCCAGGCGTCCTCTACCCATTCACAAAGTTCGTTCCGAAATGCCACGGAATTCTAAACCCTACTGATCGCGAATCCGGCATCCATTTCGTCTAATTTCTAACCACGGATCCGACTTCGAACCTTTAAAAATTCGAAATTCCAGATTTCATGCTAGATTATCCAAAAATTCACGGTAAATATTGATGGTGTTTTACGAACCCCGGACCCGAATTCAACACTTAATCCCCGATTCTCTGCACATCGGGTTTTCATTTTACGGAGTCGTTTTTTCGGAACCTTAAAGCACAGATTAAGTTTGAAAATTTCAAAATTTTTTGCAATTCACCTAAAACCATTTTTATAGGATCCTTAGGCGTTGAAAATGATGTATGTATCAGGATCATCAGGATAAGAATCAACGATACGAAGTTGATCGTTCCCCTAAATAAAAATTTTTTAATTAGATATTTGCTGTGCACTACACTTCGTAATGGGAAATAAAAACAAAAAGAGTCGTCGAATGTGGTCGGGGATTAAGCCGTAAGTTAACCAACCCTCTTGAATAGACCGTGAATATGGGCTTACTTCTGCTTCCGGATCAGGGATGACGCAATAGCGGTTTGCAAAGATTTAGCCGGATGCGGATTGTGTTTTTGCATACATTCTTTTACATGCATCAGGGTGGCGACCTCGGTACATCAAAAAGGCGGCGCCAGCCCCCAAAAAGGCGGCACCAGACCCCAAAAAGGCGGCAAAAAAGGCGGCATTTAAAAAAATTGTTCAAATTTGAGAAGTTTGATTTTTGTCCGGTTCCTCTCATTGGTTTAAGTTTTGGACGACAAAAAAGACGGACTCCAATCAGCATTGAATGAAAAATAGAAAGAAGCATGGTGACAAGTTTTTTGAGTTGGAGGGATCCTTGAAATTTGTCCCATTTTTGATCAATAATTTTATCAGGGCTGGGGGGAGTGCGGCGGTGCCGATAGGCGCCGCGGAGAAATTTTTGAAAACCAATCAGCGGCAAACTCACCTATTTTAATCAATCGATATTCAATTTTTAAACTCAAAAAGGCGGCAAATGCCGCCCAAAGGCGGCATTATCGCCACCCTGACATGCATCCCTGATTCGGACTATCTGTTCAATTAATCCATGTTTGTCTACACTTCTACATAATCTTTTTTTCAGCGGTGATGAAGACTTTACTACAATACCCGCCAACATTGGACTTACCGAGGAACAGTTGAAATGGGAAGAACTTTCATTTTGGCAGAGGGCGCAAAAGTCGGAATATTTTAATAGGGAGGGCAAGGAGCGATGGCTGCGCGACTGTCTCCTGCTTAAAACGGAGGAGGATTTCCGAATTGCCTACGAAAGTGAGTCAAAATTGGGCGAAATGGATCGCTGATTTGGGATCAGTGACCCCGAAACCACTAGAAAATTTTTAGCACCTTTTTAAAGCAAATTGTTTTCTAAAAATGGGGAACCAGCCCTACTATTCCTCTTTTTATATTTACTTAGACTTATAAATAAGGCATTTTCATTTTGTCTTAATGTAACAAATCAGTTCCACGTGTTAATCTTCAGTTGGTCCGCCCGACTTATACACGAACGAAGCATTTCACAAATTTGGCATTCGCAGACACCCGGCAACGCTCAAATCGTTGGCTGAAATGCACCCGGACATGGAATTACCGACGCCACAGCAAAATTGGCCGCCTGACGAGCCGTTGGAGCCGATGTTTGGCATAGTGATGCTCAAGGATTTGTGCCTGGAAGAAATGTTCTTCTACATGCAGCGCGGCGCCTATTTCTACCCGAACACGCCCTCCGATGAGAGTGCGTTCATTTGTCCGGGGGGATGACGGTACGGGTCAATCAAAGAATCCCCGGCGTAGCCGTACCTTCGAGAAAAATTTAAAGGGAACAAAAATTAAAATTATTACTAAGGTCGATCTCTAATTTGGCATAAAGTGGAGAACAGACAAGGCATTTCTTCATTACTCATTCATTATTGCAGTAAACGAAATGGTCCAACAGTTCAAGCAGAAGCAAAAATGCCAGGATGGTGTTGACGCAATGTCGGAGAAGCAGTCAACGCAAGAGTTCAACACTGCTTCAAAAAACGAGTGAGTAAAACCATTGTGGTAGGAACTCTTATGTACAAATTTCTCAACATGATTTACTATAATTATTATAGATCATAGAGTTAATTCCAAAAAATTAATGCGACATTGCTATTACTGAGTCATGATTTTTTTGTTTTTAATTAAATTATACAAATTTGGTATCATTCGAAAGCTCAATGTCTTGTTGTAGCTCTGTAATATTTAGGGCAAAATTGGGACGCATTTGGCTGATTGTAGTGGTTTTTTTTAGTGCAAAAGCTGGTGGTGGTGAACAAAGCAGCACCGAATTGGCACCATTGCCCACTCCTTCGAACTTTGGTGGTATTTTGCGTCATAATTCGGCGAAAGGGCACAACAAGACCGTACGATGGGCGCATTTGTTGGTTGACAGCGATGAAACTCCGGCGACGAAGGCGGACGATGACCCATGGATGGCGGAAAGTGTTCGTCTGGCAACGGAAGCGCCGTTGGTCGACGAATGGGAGGACGACTTTTGAAGAGTAACGAAGGGTATGATGAAAAAGTGCCAATGCCATCATACACTCAAATTGTGAAAAAAATTTTAATACCGCAGCGCTTTCCAATTGTAAATTTGCATAAAATCATAAAATTGGAAAATACGCCTATCAGAAATGCATTTATTTTTTCAAAAGCCTCATTATCAACAATGGCGAACGGTTTATATTTTTTTGATTTAAATTTAATCTATTTAACCATACTGAATTTGTAAATTCGTACGAATAACGAGGACAAATCAAGCCATTTCAAGGTTTTAATTTAACATTTTAAATATTGCATATAGTAAGTCTGTTTAAGACGACGAATTTGTATTTGGATTTTATCTACTAAATGGCAAAGGTTCGATGCGTAAACACGAATTATAGGGCTTATGGGTCTAAACGGGCATAAAAATAGGAACATTCGTTGTTCTTCCGCTTCGAATTGGGGGCCATTTGACGAGATTTTGTTGCCAACGATAGGCCGCGCACCCTCATTGTCCTGACCGGTGGACTCACTGACACACAATTTGGGTTAATGCCCCTCCCACCTGCTGCTGGTTATGCCAAGGCAGAGAATTGGGGCGATAAGTGATTTGTTGGCCTCGCTTTCCGTTTTAATTCGCTTATCTGCAGATTGCAGTCACATTGGAAAATGGGCAAATCTCAGCAGGAAGAATGGAATGACTGGCGGGACGACGTCATCCCGTCCCAGTATTTTCCCCTCCCCCCTTTCCTCTCAATGCGTCCCTTTCTCTCTCTGTCGTCCTGGGCTCCTCTCAATTTCTCTTGCTATTTCGTTTGGGTGATTCATTTCAATGACCGACTCGAAAAAGCACCTCTTCCTCCGCGTTCCGACCGCTCGCGACCCAATTCTTTTAGGCAGGGGGGCGGGAGATTGTCACCCATTCGGAAAGACAAACTATATATGAGAGAGGTGGACGAGTGCAGCTTTTACTCTCTCGTTCTCTCAATTTTCCATTGTCTATCACCACTGGGACAATACGCTTCTCTGACTCCTTTTCACTGTCTGTGACTGATGAGCACACTTTCTTTTCCGTGCTTGCCCCCGAGCGCGGGGAACCACACACTCTTCCACCATCAACCAACACAGTCACACTCCCCCCTCCCGCCCCCATCGTAGTCACACGACCACCTCCTCCCATCGGCAGCACAACGCCACATTCAGCCAACACTGCGATGAATGGGGAGGGGATGTTGACTAGAGAGTTAGGGAGTGGAGGAGAGTTTCATTGATTCGCCCGTCCGCTTCCCTTTCCATTCTCCTTCCCAACCACACCCAATTCAACCAAAAGGAGCCCAACCATTCCCACTCGCCTCCCAACATCCATCCATCCATTCACTCACTACTCTTCATTCGGTCCTCCCCCCTCAACACAACAACCAGTCCTGCTGCTGTGTTGGGAAGGGAGAGAGACACACGGGCGAAGAGCAGCGATCTCCGCCAACGCTAAACTGGTGCTGTGAGGGGCGGAGGAAGGGGGAGCATTAGGGAGTTGGGCACAGCGGCTGCTAGGCCCCCGCCATTATGAAATAGACATCCCCTAGGGGGAAATGCGTCACACAGATTTTGTCCAACCCAACCACCTTCATCCCTCCCCCCAAGACAATTTCTCCACTGCCTGTTACATACATACGAAAGCGGAGTCCGTCGTCCGTCTGTCCCTTCGCTTCCATTTCCCTAACAAACATCTCACACGGCGGGGGCTCCTAACAGAGAGACGGACGACGACGACATTCATCCATTCCACACACAATGGAGGAATGGATGGACGTGGGGGAAGGGGGACGCGGTTTCCCATGGCGATTCATCCAAAATTAAATGCATCTTCACTACGCCGCTCGCGTCCCTTCCGTTCTTTACCCTTCCCCCCTCCCCCCCCCCCCATTATTCCTGAAAGAACGAAGACTCTCTTCTATGGAAAGACGGCGTGAGGAGGGGGGCGGGGGGACTACGACGCGATTTCTTTCATTCAAATCCATCGATCCAAATTTATTCTCTGTGATGGCTGGGAGTCTAGTAAAAGTGAGGCGGGTGGGAAGAGAAAGGGTATATAAAAAAGGATTGATGACGATTCCAAAATTACGTCACCATTTCCAAAAAGGAACAACATGCAAATGCACACACACACACACACACACACATATGTTTTGTTGTGTATTGCGCCGCTGCTACAAATTTGTTAATGCGCGAAATGAAACAAAAAAGGAAGTGTCTCACTGAATTGGGGAAAAGCCTTTGCTTTTTGGGTGTGAGACGAAGAAAAAACCAATGCATAATTAGTTGACGGTGGCCTAAATGAAATAGTTTTAATTTTTATAAAAAAAAAGTAAAATTCGAACAACGAATTTTTAGTAAGCAGATTATGTATCTCACCAATCACTTTTATCTTTCCACACATCAATAATTGAGTTCTTCCCTTGTGCAGTGATTAGCTGATTAGTAACCGAAGTTTTTGTATAAACAAATTTAAAATAGGGAAACGAAAGTTCAGAGATTGCCAAATCATATTCTTAGTTCGGTGGTCCCGTTCATTAGAATTAAAATCGCGCCTCGTGAGTTCGGTAGAGGAAGTGCTGTAAAGAATTAACGTGGGGATGGGGGGGGGAAGAGAAAATGTAATGTAAAAAGATTTCTCTCCCAGAATACTTTTGGTCTTTCGTTTTCGAAATTTTAACCAAATTCTTTTTTATTCGTCTTATTGTTTTTGTGCATTATTTATCCCATTTCAAATCAGTTTTATTTAATTATTGTGCATTAATTTGTTTGCCCCATTTTTGTTGTTTAGCACTTAATTATGCCGTGCCAATTGCCTGACGAAATTGCGACAGTCACTGACGACGTGTTCTCGTACATGTGCAATTTGGCGATGGAAAAGTGCTCAAAAAAGGCCGACAAAAAGAAGGCCTCGTGCGGTGGGGCAGCAATGCGGAAGAGGTGAGAGTAAATGAGAGAACGAACGGTGCCACTAATTTTGACTGTTTCAAAAATGGAAAATTCCAACGATGGCTTACCCGTTTTTTTCGCAGGCTCTTAATCAAAAATTTTGTGGCACAAATGCTCGCGCAAGACCGCCAGACGCGAGAGACGAACACATCGGATTGCACTTCCCAAACAGATCAGCAGGTGTGGGAATCGAATCTGTGGAATAGAGCGTGAATTAAGCAATTAAGCCTAAATCCCCTTTAGAAATTAACAATAAATGTTGTATTTGATTTGTTTGTTACCTCCTCCCTAAAAACGAAAGACAATAGTTAATTTCTGACCTTGACGCCCACAATTTTGCACATGCATGTTGGCAAATTAATGTGATCATGACACTTGTTATAATATTTCCTAAAATCGTCTATGCTTCTCATGACACGATACTCTTGGTCTTATGTAGTTAGTTCTGTTCCATCTTAGTCTTTCGACGAGTCCTTCGATATGGCGTCGTGCCAAAGTGCCACGAATGGATCGGACGAAATGGAAATGGACGACAGCGGCATTGAGGCTGATGATGAGCAGGAACTGCGAGTTCAGACGGAAAGACATGGACAATTGGACAACGGGCGACTGCTCACTGACAACATGGACATTTTAGCATCATTCCAGCAGAGATCAACAGCACTCGGTGGTCGTCTTTTGCACGGCACAAATGCTAATGGCATCAGCATCGATGGTGGACAACGTGAGGAAGGTCAAACGGCCGGCAACAACGGCACGGGCGAGAAAGGACACGCCGACAACAACGGCGGTGGCACTTGCAACAACGACAACAACTCATTCCCGGCAGACAACCACCAGCCGTTGGCAGTGGGGTGGAAATCGGTTGATACATACGATGATGACGACTTTCACAAAGTGCCGATTCCGGACAGTCACGCGGACAATCTGTGAGTGTGTGTTTTATTTTTTCCATTTTGGCATTTTTCTTGTCAATTTCAAGGAGTTTAAATTTTCGTTATTCTTTTAGTTTTGGCGATGATTCGGCCTCTATGTCGGAATGTTGGCGCCTCTTCAACGACCAGCATTGTGGTAAGAAACAGCACCAATACGCTGCTGCTGCTTCTGACGATTTTCCGGAGGACATTTTGAACGACGGCGGTGTGGACACCATCGACGGCGGCAAGTTGTACTTTGTGGAAAACTCGTCGCCCGACTTGGACGAACGTCATCAGTTGGTCGGACTCGTTAACATGGTAAGCCAAATAGGAAATTTTATGATTTGGGTGGCTAAGTTAAATCGTGACTGGATATTACGTAGGGATCATGTCCGTGCCCGTCTTTATTCGTTCCAATTCTTGGTCATATCCGTTCGCGGGTTATGCGTGACGACTACTTTTGATCCTTGAAACTTTAGAATTTAATGCATAATTAACAATATTATGGTCGTTGCAGATTCCATCCAATGCTGTGTTTGATGGCGGGGCACAGCGTGACTTTCTGCGACTGAACCACCACCAGTCGCCGATGCTGACCGACTTGGACGACATTTTGTGCGACCAGCGCCGTTCGCGCAGCCGGAAGCGGCCCTGGTCGTTGGTGTTCTCCACCGCCACGGTTGCCACTGACGAAGCGTTGATGCAGTCGTCGATGACGGCACCCATGGACACCAGCATCAACAACAACAATGCCGTCGACGTGTTCACCGGCGACGGGCTTCACTTCAACAGCCACCATCCGGCCTCGCTGCTGTCGCCACTGTGCTGCGGAATGCTGCAGATGAGTCCGTTTGGCGGCAACGCCGATGAGGCGGCCGCCGCCGCCATGCTCATCGGTGGCGTCAATTGCGGCGCCAGAGCGGCAACGTCGCAGCCGATGCTCAAACGGGTCAAGCTTTAGGCCAAACGGAGTGCTGTAAGAGCCGAGCGCACAGACCGAATTCTGTTGTTGATCAAAAGACGTATGTGTGGACGCTCCTCTCACTCGAAGACAGATCCTCAAATATTCTCTTCCTCTGCTCCTCTTCTTTTTTTATTTTTTGTTCGCACGGACCTCCTCCTCAACTCAAAAATGTTCTTGTTCTTCTTCTGCCCACCCGCATTTTCTTTCATGATCATGATGATGATATGATTATTTTTATTTTTTTATTATTATTATTATTGTCCAATGTGTGGCGATTTTTTGCTACATACTTGTCCAGTTTGGTTGATGGATGGATTTTTGTATTTGGGGGGGGGCTATATGAGAATGGACAAAAGCGAAGAAAACATGGCAAGTATTGCAATATATGCATGCATTTAAACTCATATATAATTTCCTGGATGTTGTTTTCTCAACTAAATAAAAAGCATTCAAACGTTGTTAATTTTGAGTCAATTTAATTGGAGGGGGGCGGGGAGAGTTGGTTAAAATTTATTGAAATTAAAATGGTTTGGGGGTGCCATGGTCGTTCGAATTCTCCCACAAACAACATTTTTGTGATTAGGAAATGGGATGATATGCGTAACTCATATATGTATCATTGACATTCATCATTCATTCGGACATCCGTTGATTGATTTTGCCGGGTTGTTTTTGTCGCGGAGTCTGACAAGAGAACGCCCCGCATTTCCCAGCAGCACACATTCTCATCATTTTCCACTCACTAACCCACTTACAAATTAGGGTATTCAATTTAGTTTTTTTTTGCCCACTTTTGTCGAGAAATGAAACATGCTGGTGGTGGCAACTTGAGTGTGTAGTGTAGTTTCAACAAAAGTTCTCACGGTTACCCCCTCGGCGTTTTCCAAAGAGGTTGGGGGGGGGGGGGGGATTCTTTAAAAGGGTAACTGTGGAAGAAACGGACCGCGTTGGACCATATATTTTGTTGAGGTTTGCCCCTTGCGCAAAACGGCGGCCGCATCAACCAACACACTCCCTCACAAAAATTATAATCCATCCGGTGCCATCTCTGGCTTTTGCCGTTTACACCGCTCATTTCCTTCCATTTCAATGGCTACGGCACATCTTACTTAGCCTCCCGCCGATAATCATCACTCATTCATCAAATCCGCACCGTTGTTTCCAGTGGTGCCCACGAATATCCGGACATATCCGCATAGTTCATATGTCCGTGTCTGTCTGTATCGGCCCGATTTTTTGAAAGTCGTTATCACTATCCATATCCGGGATAATCCGCGGATATCCGCTTGTTGTCCGTCTATCGCTGCGGTTGTTTCTGTTTTCTCTCATCCTCATCAATATGTTTGTCTTTAATTGAAGCGTGACTCTTCATCATTTGTTCAACATATATGTATATACAAAGTCAACCGTTGCCAAGTCAAAAAAAAAAAAAACAATAATTTGTGGTGGCCAAAAATGGCACGAAACATTTCCGTCATCCATTCAATGTCCCCTTATTTTGTTAGCATTTAATTACATATATTAATTTGCTCGATGATTTCTCCCGGTGCAACTGCTACAGACGCTGCCGGCACATGGCGACGCGCATCGCTTCTGTGAGTACATTTACATAAATATGTAAAATTGGGAAACATTTTCAAAATTGACTAAATTTTGGACGGATGCCAAATCTTTGTGGGCGCTTTTCATAAAGATTTGGCGATGAGATAGATGTAAATACATACATAAAGCATCATTGAAGGTAAAGGGAGCATTTGTTATTGTATTAAATCGGAAAGGCTTTTATTTTAATGGATGATTTTGTTAATTGGCACGCTTCGACGAGCAAAAGTGAGCGAGAGGAAGGAGTTTGAGTGCATGTAGCACAACATCCGACCGCACTCTTTCCATTCATACATATTCTTTCTATTTTTAATCTTTGCAAATTATTTTAAATTTAATTCCAAAAATAAATGGCCCGTATTTTTTTTGAGATGGAATTGGTGCGAATTGATGAAATGCATCTGACGAGAATTTAATCAAAATTTGTGTGTGCCGCGTCCTTTAGCGAGTCATCCCTTCTCTCAGCAGACCAAATGTGTGTGTTGTTCACTCAAAATTTCATCATTTTTTGTGTATGTACCTACGAGAAGCATCATAACACATTTTCGTTTAAATTCGAAAAACCATTTTTAAAATTTTTATCATTTTTTTTTATAAATCAATTTCCGGCAAGGATTAAAGAAGGAATCTCCAAAGCAACACTACACAAAGTGCCTAATCTGGGCTGTGAAAGCGCAGCAATTTTTGCCCTTTCTTGAGGGTTTAAATGGCACCATGCCTTTAATTTGTAGCATATTTTACGTATGGGGGGCACATATTTAATGGGGATGAGAGTTTTCTCTGTGCCGTTCCGTTCGTCCGTTTTTAATCCCCCCTCCCTTAAATCAAATCCAAAATGTCCCCCCTCCCTTAAATCAAATCCAAAATGTCCCTCCCCCCTTTCCTCCCCTACCTCATTCACTCCGCCAAACGATGGCACTTTTGCTGGCCAAGTGAATTGATTATTGGCGGGGCATTTTGATAATGATGATGATGATGTTGAAAAGTACAAGAATTTGGGTGTCACAATTTTCAGCGCTGCTGTCACTGGCTCCGATCCGCTGACCCGGACGGCGGCCGCCGCAACAGCGGGCGCCACCACGGACATGTTCTTCCACGCAACGCTGGCCCGCACTTTTATTTCCGCGCTGCGCGTTCGCGGTAAGCGGCGCGCAACAACCTTTGGACCCTAATATATGTACATACTAGGCGGATTTGGCACTTAATTTTTTAAAAATTTCAATTTTTGGGGGGGTTTTTATTTAGGTGACGACGATGTGGTAGACCGTCTGAACTACTATTACACGCCCATCATGTTGGCCATTGCGTGCCTGGTCGTGTCCGCCAAACAGTTTGGCGGCTCGCCCATTGAGTGCTGGGTGAACCCACATTCGCGCGAAAGCATGGAACAGTACATTGAGGCATTCTGCTGGATTCAGAACACTTATTGGTCTGTTGAACATTGATCACTTGAAATTATTGATTGGTAAATTGAATTATTGATTTGATTACTGATACTGATCAAAACAATCTATGCATAGGGTGCCAATGTTTGAGCATATACCGGACAGTCACGAAGCTCGAGAAGGTGGGAATGATCAGCAGACGGTGTTAAACGATGAATTTTTTTTTTAAATCCAATTTTTTAGGACAACAAATTGGCTACTACCAATGGGTACCATCGCTAAAATGTTTTATTTTAAAATCTTTTTTTCCCCCCCCCCCGAAGGTTCCCTTCATTCTGATCGCTCAAGCACTGATGTTTTCGTTGCCTTGCATTCTGTGGCGACTGCTCAATTGGCAAAATGGTCATAATCACTTCGACCCGCAAAAAAAAATTTTTTTTACCAAATAATTCGCGTTTTTTTTTCTTGGCACAGGCACAAACATTCAGCATTTGATTTCCGCTGCTTGCGAAGCGCGTTCGGTGATCGACGCGGAGGAGAGGACGCGCGTGGTCAGCTCAGTGGCCAAAACATTTGTGGAAATGTTGGACATGCGTGAAGTGCGTTTGGTGTCCTAACAGAATGATACCAAAAAGAATGAAAATAATTCTGAGGTTTTCGATGTGAAATTTCTTCGTTATTTCGGTCACCAGAGGCCTGTCCAGGGGGGGGGGAGACAGCAAAAGGAAGGAAAATTTAGAAATTTGCTCGATCTCCACCTCCCCTTCCCCCCTCCCTCCCGAAATCAATTCCCTCTCCCCCCTCTCCCCGAAATATAGGCCTGACGTGGGGTCAGGGCCACGTATCCCCCCCCATCCATAAGAACCCAAAAATCCTTGAAAGATTATCTAAATAAAAAAAAAAATTTTTGACAGCCAGGTACCCTCTCTAGGTTCAAAGTATCCCTCCCCACAGAACCAAATTCTGGTTACATACGTCCCTGTCGGTCAGCGCAAGAGAAATGCCAATTATGTTGTTGTTGTTGGTGTTCAGATCGAAAATCGGCCTCATCCGTACGCGTCGGTGATGGCGCGTTATACGCCCGCGCGGCTGCTGAACGGCCATTTGGTGTGCGCGCTGTATTTGCTCATCAAACTGTGCTATTCCGTCAACATTATGCTCCAATTTGGGCTTCTGAATGCCGCGTTGACATCAAAGGACCATTTTCTGTTTGGGTTCCAAGTAAAAAAAAACGCTCAAAAAAAATTAAATTAATTAACAATTTTTTTTTGTTTAGGTGCTTTCCGATCTTTATGAGGGAAAGTCGTGGACAAAGTGAACAAACAAAAAAAAAATGGCGGCGGCATTTTAAATTGAAGATTATTAATCCGTTTCCGAATTTCCCAGGTCCGGCCATTTTCCACGCGTCACGCTCTGCGACTTTGAAGTGCGTTATCTGGCCAATTTGAACAGGTTGGTGGTTTGGCGGTCGGTTCATTTTGATAATTGGATTTGCTCGATCGGCGGCTTTGAAGCCCTCTATTTTTGAAAAGCGACTCAAATATTTACAAAAATAAATTCCGTCCAAAGGTACACCGTCCAATGCGCTCTGATCATAAACATCATCAACGAAAAGGTGCGAAAAGAAGCTGACCTGATTCCCATTTTTGTTTTATAAATCATTTTAAGGTGTTCGCTTTCTTCTGGCTTTGGTACTGTGTGCTTTTGTGCGCAACAACGTACGTTTGTCAGCAGTCGAAAACCCAAAATCCCAAAAAAATCCCATACTTTGGACGCCTAAAAAGGATTAACTGAATTTCACTCCCAAAATTCTTCAGAGGAATATGCTTTTTTGTCCGAGTTTATTAGCAGAAAATTGCACACACATGCTCAATCTTCTGTACTGTCGTTGTTTTTGAAGCTGTTCAGCGCTGTTTTGGCTCACCAACATTTTGTTGCACGTCGCCAGGGTGGACTACGTGCTGAAATTCATGCAAATGGTGGAGTACAATGAACAACAACAGCAGCAACATGGCGGAGTTGGGGGAGGCGGCGGTGGCGGCAGAACGCCAAAACATTCGCAGCAACAAAAGTGGACATTGAACACGGCGGACGAGGCGGGCGAAGGGGCTCCGGCACAGCAAATGTCGCCGCCATTCGCCGCGGGACGGCCGCCCTTTCGGGTGCCGAGCGCACATTCCATAGACAAATTTGTTGACGAATTCCTTAAATCGGACGGGGTAATTTTGCCAATTGTCCAAAATTTTTTGTCTTTTTTTAAATTTAGTTGTTTATTCTCCGTTTGGTGGCCACCAATGCGGGCGAATTGGTCGTCGTGGACATTGTCAAGTGCCTTTGGAGGTGGTCAAAATTCTGGCAGGAAATCATACGAATAATTCGCATTTTTTTTATTGTAGTTTATTCGGCGGGTGGTTTCAGTCCATGCCTCCGAGCACCAACAAATTTTTAGGCGTCAATTTTAGTCCACAAAATGGTCACAATTTGTACATGTTCAGAGAGTTTTCTTCACGCCAATTCCATGTGCTCCGTCCGTTTGTCTACGAGAATGAATTGAACGACGAGCGACGGCGGGAGGAGGAGGAAGGCCTTTTGCTGCTCAACGTGTACAACAACAGCAAAGGCAACGGACCGATGCAGCAGCAACGGAAGCAAATCAATCGGTCGGTTGGAAAATAAAAGCGAAATTTTGTCGGAATTTTCGCGCCACAAATTTTGTAATATTTTTTCGTCCAAAATTCAATTCAAGTCCATCCATTTTGTAAGTTTCCTGCATTCTGTCAGAAATGGCGGCCGTGGTGGCAACAGTCTCGGCCTCCCATTTCCGTCCATGTCATGCCGCGGCTCTGTGGTCGGATTGGACGACTCTGTTGGCACACCATCGCCCGTCTGATAGAGAGAGAAAGAGAGTGTCATCGATCGGATGAGTTCACTATAAACAAAAAGAGTGATGCTAACATCTCACATTATCACTTCATCTGCTGCCTGTACATTTTGTTATTTTAAAGCTATGAATAATATAATTAATCCAGTTGAATTCAAAATTGTATATAATTCATAGGCCGAATAAAGCTATAAAAGGAAAAGTTAGACTGTAAACTAGGTTGTACGGGACCGGTACTGGTACTGAAAAAAAACGTACAAATGAGTACCTAGTACCGGTTTTGACCGGTACCGGTACTAGTACCGGTTTTTTACCGGTTTTCCCAGCCAAAAAGTACCGGGTTTTCAACCTGAAAAGTCCCGGTCCCGGTTTTTGTTAAAAGTCCCGGTCCCGTACAACCCTACTGTAAACAAACAAAAATGGCTTGTGTGGGGCTGAAAAAGTCGGGTAATAGTGACCGAACAGAATGCCAATGTTTCTATTCGAATGAATGTCCGTTTTCACCGAAGAGGTCCAAAAGTTAACTGTCAACAGGACACACCGGGCAGCAACAACATGGCGGTAGCGGCAACCTATTTGTCCTTTGATGCAATTGCCATAATTTTAACAATTCTCGGAGTAGCGTTGACAATCATCAGCTTATTCATGCGCAAAATAAACACCCTGCAAGAAAATGTCACTGAAATGGAGGTCAAAATGACGGAAAACTTTGCGAGCATTGGGACGACCATCACCATACAAATGTGCAACTTACAATTGTTGGTGTTGAAAGAAATGAGAGAGACCAAAAGAGGAGATGTCAATGCTAAAATGAGAGAAGCAAAGGACAATGTTCAGCAGTCGAAATTGGATGTACAGATGAGTTTCGTGATGCGAGAATTGGACCATCAAATAAAAGCATTGGAAAACAACACCAAAGCACTTGAAGCCAACACACTTGAAGCATTAGTCCGCAAAAAATGAGTTATTTGCTAAACACAGCGTATCGAAAAACGAGACGTGTGACAATAAATAGAGAACGCCAGAGAAAAATACAAAAATCTTTTACTCTCATTTTGGCGTTCTATTTCTTTATCTCTGTTTTTATTAATTAATAAAAATACCATCTCACACCTCGCTCCGTCTATTTTTTTTTAAATCCGTTAAATTTTCTTGAAATTTTCATCATCGATAGAAAAAAAAATTGCGCATCGAATGATATTTTAATTTTTTTGAGTTATATTTTGATTTTTCGAATTAAAAATCAATGAAAATCATGGTCTAAATAGTCATTCAACTTTTATATGATACGTCATTTTGCTTCTATTTTGTTTTAAAGAGATTCTCCTCAATTAGATCTTTCGAATGATATCAAAAATATAAGAAATGATTAAGGATGAAGCAAATTAAGACAGTTCGTAGAATACAAAAATTAAAAAAATAATTGCCACTAAAGGGATTCGAACTTCATGTAAATTTGCAAGTCATTTTTGGTGACAGGCGCACGGACCACTAGGCCTTAATTCAAATCTTTATTGTCGTTGGAGCCTAAAATCGAAACGCTGTGTAAAGGTCTAAGTGCATTAGACACATTATTGACACAACTATTTGACCACTGTCGATGATCTTTGACCATTATTGACCCCGATTTATTATTATTTAACCCTTTTAATTAACTCCATGTACCTATTCCTTTTATTTCCATCGAGCATTGGTCTCGCAACAAATAAATAAAGTCAAATATTGAAGAAAAGTCGGATAATTGAAAGCAAAGAGAGAAAATCCGACCTCCCCCGGGCCCGGCACCGCGCACCGCTTCACATGCATTCATTTTGCAACCACTAATTTATTTATTCATTTACTCAAAAGACAACACAAAAAACCATGTTGCTGTCAAGTGATTCTATTGCCTGCATTTCCAATCTTTTTTTTTACATAAAAAAATAAAATTAATGACGGGTACTCCGATTGTGATCGCTGGTGGCGGAATGGTTGGTTTGTCGGTGGCCTATAACTGGCAAAACGAGGTAAGTGAGGGGCTCCGGATTACAACAAGTTATACTTTTAACCACATGTCGATTTCCATTCAAGCTACGGCAGGTGATTTACCGTCGTACTATGCGCGCATGCCATGTCCAATTTTTGTTGGCATGGACGAAAAGGTGTACATTCGCCAAACCGAACGCACTGTCTGCAGCGGTTTTGTCGAGAGCGATTTGTACGCGTTGGCATCGTCGCGTCAAACAAAGGGTGGGCCCGAATGGCACATTCCGTCGCCAAATTGGGACAATTTTGGTGCGTATTTTTGCCGAACATTTTTCTATCTGGGTTGGCCCACGACCCTTCTTGGGCAAGAATAACTTGGAAGGAGACATCGGGGTTTAAGGGTTTATTCAGACGGGATCAGGCGTGCAGGACCAAATGTTTCGTGACTTATCCCTAGGTTTTATCGTTTACTCATCCGTTTTGTCATTGTCCGTTATGCCTTGGCAATATCTGTTTGTCCATCATGGTAACCCATTTTACCTAGCTTTTTAGCCACAGTGTTGCATCGCCTGCACAGTCGCTTTCCTTCAATGGCGCAACTTCCGCGCGGCGCTTTGCTTACCGGGGCGGAGATGTACACGCCGGACATTCGTCCGTTGGTCGGCGAGTCTGAGCAGGTAAACACTCATCTTTCCGGGCGGTTTAACACATACAGGAGGTACCTTTATTTTGTCATTTATGCCTTTTTCCATTTTTTCAATTAATTAGGGGCATTTTTCGACAAATTCTACCTTTGACTGATAGGTGCCCGAGCTGACGCGCTTTTTGTTTGCTTTTCGAGTGAAAAAATGCTTAATGTTTGAGCACTAACAGCTTTCACTTTGAATACAAACGCCTCTGTGAAAAACTTTCTCTATTTGTCAGGCCAACGGATATTACATTGTCAACGGCAGGAGCAACCTTGCTGATTCTGCGGCATTTTCGACGTCATCATCAAGTGGATCAGCACCGAATGGGTCTTCTATTGGCTCAGCTCCAAATGGGTCTTCGAGTGGGTCGTCCGACGGCATCCAGCACAGGTGAAGCATTTTACTCACTTTTATATGCAATAAAGGTTTAAATGAAGTTACCGAATTTTGAAAATTGAAGCTTTCGCGCTCCTTTCGGTTTGCATGTTGAGTTGTTAGTCGAGATTTTGGCGGCAAGAATCTCGGGAAGAGGGGGACGGAGAATAACACATTGAAAGCGTAAAGTAGAAAATGATGGTCGTTCATAATTTTTGTAGTGTCTCCGAGCCAATAACCTACACCCCCGAACAACTTATCGAAAGCGCCCGAGCGTATTTGAAGGGGCATGACTACCTTCAATGTGCCGAAAAATTATGGTTTGCTGCCGTCTTCTCGTTGAAGATATTGTTTTTGGAGGCCCACAACGTGAACTTTGAATCGCATGACACGCTCAGTGTCTTCGTTGAGGAGGTTCTGAAATGGTCAGGAGTTTCTGCTCAGCGGGCTTTCGTTTCGGGTAAAATTTGGGAGTCAGCTGAACAGTAAGTTATTTTGTAAATCTCAACTTACCATCACCAAATTATTAAAACTTTATTTGTTTCTAGGCTGCACAGGTTTACTTACGGATGTGGGTTCTACACAGTCTTCGATCTTGAGCAAATGGTAGACGAAGTCGAGAACTTCGTGACATGTTTTGCTAAATTTGACCGCCAACGAATCAAAACTGCATTTGCGAAGAAATATCTGGGTGGTAAGGTGCCACGAAACGTCAGTGTGAGAAAAAACGACGAGGCCATTTCCATGCAAGTCGGAGGAAATGTTTATGAGAAACTGTACGATGTGACGGCGTGGAAGCCAAAGGGCAAGCCAAAGTAAAACTGAGTTAAATTGGACTTTAAATTTTGTTATTCTTGTAAAATTTTATTGGATAAAATTATATTTAGTCGTCTGGCAATTTGTGGCATTCGTTTTACTTATGTGGTTTGGTTTACCGCCCCCCCAAAGCTTTCCCTGGGTTCTGATGGTCGCTGAAAGCAATATTTCACCCAATTTTGAACCCCGGACCCAAACAACATGGGGATGAATTTAGAAGACATTCCTAATGTGGTTTTCAAACTCTGCTCGTCGATGTCGAACGTTTTCATGCCGTGGGGGCGTGAGATAACGAATATGACCTTTATTTTTCCCCAGTTTCGAATCCCGGATCCGAGTTCGGACATTGGTATTAAAACCATAATCAATAAAATTCTACTATCAAATTTGGTATCGTTCGGCCGGCAGCTCATCGAAAAGACAAATCGATCTAGACTGGTTTCAACTCGATCCGCTGCCATTTGAGCACTGGAGGCCACAATTAAATCTTTATTGTCGTTGGAGCCAAAATCGAAACGCTGTACATTTATATTCCTGAAATTTTAAGGACAATTTAAAACTTCTACGATTTAAAATGTTTCTGTATTTGCATTGAATTAAAGTATTGATGACGGGTGCTCCGATTGTGATCGCTGGTGGCGGAATGGTTGGTCTATCGGTGGCCTATCAACTGGCAAAACGAGGTAAGTAAGGGGCTCCCGATTTAATTTTTCAGTACTTTTAACCACATGTTGATTTCCATAAACGCATTAATGTTCAAAAATTGGAAATAAATGCCAGTTTATTACTGTTTATATTTGCATTTTTTTTCAAAGGTGCCAAGAATGTCTTTTTGTTCGAGCGTCACTGGTATGTTTTTAATCACTAACGGAGACAAAATATAGTTAAGTGAATTGCCCCCATTTTAAGCATTGGTGCCCACAATTCGACCCGGGTGAACATCGGCATGATCAGTGAGTGGGGCGGAATTGGTTTAGTCTTTTTTTAACCATAAATATGGGGAAATTAATTAATTAGAATATGCCTACAGAATGCAAAAAGCTTTTTTCGCATAACGATCAAAACAGAAATTTTTTCTAAATTTATTTCAAAAGTAATTTTCAGACAATCCCATATTTTACACGGACCGTTCACTTCAGTCCGTCGTGCGTAAGTCGCACGAACTCTACGCCGAACTGGACACTCATGGAGCACTAGGCAAGTGTATCACTTAAAAAGAAAAATAAAACATTTTCTGTGTAAGGGCTCACGCGCTGTGGCCGCGTTTATTTGGCGTCCAGCGACGACACCGCCGTCCAAGCGCGGCGTCTATTCAGTCGTCTCAGCGCCGACCCGGCTAATTCGGCGGCTGAACTTATCGATTGTCCCAGCGAAATGCTCAGCCGATGGCCAATGTTGGCCACCGAAGATGTCAAGGTGGACAGGCAGTCGAAATTCCTGATTTCTGGATTTTTTTTTTTGCTAAATTTTGGAGATATGATTCAGTTGGCTCTTTTCTCCCCGCTCGACGCCACCATCGACGTGCAGTCGCTTTGCCGTCTTTTGACCGACCGTTGTCGTGCGATGGGCGTGCACATTCACGAAAATGTGGGCGTGAAGCGTGTGTTGCTCAACGAAAGGAGAAAAACATATGCGGTGGACACAGATGAAGGTTTTTATTTATAATGGGAGAAATTTTTAGCCTTTCGAAGGCATCTAGCCGTATACTAATGGGGAAAAAATAATTTTGTACCATAGGAAAAGCTTTTTTTTAGGTTTCCTTGAGACTGGAACTTTCGTGAACGCCGCAGGAATTGTATAAACTTTTTTTTGCTTATTTGATCAGCTAAACCGAGCATAGCCGAATCCTGTATTTTTGCAACAAAAAGGGATTAACCTGATTTTGAAACTGATGATTCGAAATGTCCCGCTCCTATCATTTTGAAAATCTCGATTTATTCTAACGCTCACAAATGCTAGGGTTAATTTGCAATGGAAAACATGTCCCATTTTTTTGCCAGTGGGCCAGCCTCGTTCAAGTGCCTGAACTGCCGGACCGCCAGGTGCGTTTGGCGGCCCATCCGTGTGCCTACACCTTTCTGCACACGGACCCGTTGCCCCAAGTTGCTGCTGCCGGTGGCTTGCCGTCGTCCTATGTGCGTAGGCCATGCCCAATTTTTGTTGGCATGGACGAGAATGTGTACATTTGTCCAACCGAATTTCGCACTATCTGCGGCGGTTTTGTGGAGAGCGATTTGCATGCGTTGGCACTACCACAGCAAACAAAGGGTGGACCCGAATGGCACCTTCCGTCGCCAAATTGGGACAATTTTGGTGCGTTTTTTTTTGCCGAAAAAGAGGGATCGGGAAGGCCCAAATCGTGGATTTAACCATAGATTTTATGTCCCAACTGTTTTGCCATTGTCCGTCATAGTTTGGCAATATCTGTTTGTCCACCATGTTAACCCAATTTACCTGGATTTTTAGCCACCGTATTGCATCGTCTAATCAGTCGATTCCCTTCAATGGCGCAACTTCCGCGCGGCGCTTTGCTCACCGGGGCGGAGATGTACACGCCGGACATTCGTCCGTTGGTCGGCGAGTCTGAACAGGTAAAAAAACATCCTCTGGATACAAATGCCTCTATAAAAAACTTTTTCAATTCGCCAGGCCAAAGGCTATTTTATCATCAACGGCATGAGCGGTCAAGGGCTGTCCTTCGCTGGCGGATTGGCTGACTTGCTGGCCGAATGGGTGTTCGACGGGCGAGCACCGTGCAACCCGCACATCGTGGTGGACAAGCTGGACGTGTCGCGCTTTTTGCCGCTGCATGCCAACCCGCAATATTTATTCCAACGCGTGCCCGAGGTGGCCAGTGAGTTCATTTTTTTCTCGTTACTTTGTTCCATTGTTCAAATTTTTCCATTTCTTTTCGTTTAGGCAACATCTTTAAGGTATGTGGCACGCTTTTTAACATTTTACATATTTTTTAATTCGTCGAATTCTTCAGAATTTGGCGCCCTCCCACCAATGCCAGTGGGTTTTACACCCTTTTTATTTTGACTATGTCATTGATGCAATATTATTATGTCACAATGTTTCTTCAACTTTTTTGTTATTTTGATAGCACTGCCCGCAACTTGCGCACTTCGCCCATTCATCACCACCTTCGCGCGGCGGGCGCCGTTTTTGCTGAGAATATGGGATACGAACGGTAAAAAAGGTTTATTTTTACAATATTTTTTACATTGTTTAAGGCCACTTTGGTACGATTTGCCTGCCTTTCCGTCGTCTTCGTCGTTTGGGCTGTCCGACTCCAACGAGCCAAGTAAAAATTGCTTTGTTTTGTCGATTAATAAATTATATGACCCGGAGACTCTGAATTATTTCTGACCGTAAATTATGGGTCCCGGTTTTAGGAACACATCGCCAAGCGCTTTTCACTGCTCAAGACCCCCTCGTGGGAAGGCCCAATTGGTTTCCACTGGTGGCCAAGGAGTACGAGGCGTGTCGGGAAAGTGTCGGTAATTATTAGTCGCCAAAATTAGCGTCAAATTTTTATGTTTTTTGTTTGTTCTACCCAGGCATCATTGACATGACCAGCTTCGCCAAATTCGACATCAGTGGCCCCGATGTTGTTCCGTTGCTGCAAAAACTCTGTTCCGCCAACATCGAACGACCGATTGGAACGTTGGACAGCTTTTTTTTTTGTGGGGTTTTCAAAATTAAACCCGCTTTTTCAGTACGGTGTACACCGGGATGCACAACGAAAAGGGCGGGTGAGTCATTCAAATCATAAATTTTTAAATGTCCGGCCCGAAGTCCGACTTTTTTCTGACAACGTTAGAGGATCACTCCAATTACAATAATATATTGCATATACGATATGATCATACACATTCATATCATCCATCAGATACGTGTCGGATGCGACGGTCAGCCGAATGGGCAGCGATTCGTACGACAATTATTGTTCCCAATATTTTTTTTATTTTGCGCATCATTTTGTCAAAGATATTTTATCGTGGCCCCGACCGTGCAGCAAGTTCGGTTGGCCCAGTGGGTGCAGCGTTGGGCAGATGAGTGGGCAATGGACGTCAGGTTACAGGTAGGCGATGGATGGCGTAACAACCGCACTGGACGCAAGACAAAACGCCGTAGGCCGAAATTTCGTCATTTTAAATAGCCAATATCTATAACCAAAACATTATGCTTATTGTTAGAATTCATAATTGGCTGACTAAAAAAATTTATGACAAAAACTCGACCAGCGGCAGTTTGGAATGCACCGCCCTCCCCACATTGACCCCCTAGGGCATTTTGGCCAATGGCACTATTTTATTGGGTGACCAAAAAATCGTAATAATAAATTATTGACAGCAATGCTATTTGATTAAGGACGTGACAAACAATTTCATCGCCTTGGACATTGTTGGCCCCGCGTCGCGCGATTTGATGCGAGCGTTGACCAACGAAAGTGTCACCCCTCACGACTTTCCGTCATTCGCTTTTCGAGTAAAAAAAGGCACTTTATGTGGGACTGAATTAATTCACTCTCCGCTTTGGACTACTGAATAATTTTTTGACTGCCCCCTCTCAATCAGACAATTCATCTTGGCCTGGTCGGTCCAATTCGCTCGATTAGCGTGTCGCACTGCGGCGAGTTGGGCTGGATGCTTTACGTGCCAAACGAAGTATGTGCGTTTGAAAACCCCCGGTTTTTGATCGACCCCCGGTTTTTTTCGGTTTTCCAACAGAAAAAAATTATTCCAGTTTTCGGTTAACCGACCGCCGCCCACCCTACTTCAAAGTTCAAAACTTTTCAGCTTGTCCTAAATGCATATGAACAGTTGGTGGACGCGGGTACCGAATACAGTCTCAGGCACTGTGGCTATTACGGTGGGTGGTCGGGGAGGGAGACGGAGGCCAAGTGCCATTACATTACATTACATTCTGTGTAATGTGTCTGTCACTGTCAACGCACACACATCGTAAAATCTGTGCCTCCTTTTAGCACTTCGTCATTTGCGAATCGAAAAATTCTACGTTTACTGGGGTAAAATGGCGGCAATAGCCGACCAATAATAATATTTTGCCATACATTTCAGGTCAAGACATTGACAGCATGACGACACCCGTCGAATGCGGCAGAGTATTCAGGGTGGACTTTGAGGTGAGTTACCATGAAACGAGGCAGGGAGGGGGGGGTTGGACTGAATTACGACATTGTTGTCCTGCTTGCCAATCATTTTCCATTATATCCGCGGGATTTGATCCGGAGTTTTCAGAAAGAATTCATTGGCAAAGAGGCACTAAACAGGCAATTGGAGCGCGGGGTCAGCAAACGCTTTGTGCAGCTGTTGGTGGACGGACACGACATGGACACGGACCCGTGGCCTCATGGGGACGAACTCATCTTCAGGGACGGCACTTTGGCGGGATGGACAACGACGGCCGCGTACGGATTCACGTTGGGATGCCAAGTGAGTGTGTGTGAAAAGGAAATTGGCGGTTGCCGGCAACGGAGGGGAGGGGGGAATGATTCATCAACCGTCAGTAGAGGTTGGTGTTATACAATATATCAGATGGTACTAGGATAACGCCAGGTTTTTTACCAGAGTCCTGATTTCTGACCGTTTTTTTCAAAAATTTCGATTGCAAGCAGATATGCCACAGGACAGGGCCATGGAAAAAGGAAAATTTGGTGTTAATGCAACGAACATCAATAATTAAGAAGCGGGGTTACATTGGTTTTGAGTGATGAAAGGTTTCTATGGGAATGTTCTAATTTTTGAATGTGACTGGACCCGCTCAAATTTGACTCTCCCTCCTCATAAATGGGCGGGGCGGGGGAGGCGTACTTAAACAACCCCAACGGATGCCAATGTCATTTTTGTTGTTATTGTTGCTGCCGCCTCGTCCGTCCCCATTATTCCATGTCATGCCTAATGCTTGGCAAATGCGATTTTCGATATTTTAGGTTTGTCTCGGCTTCATCCAAAATGATCAGTTTGGCGTCTCATCGGACTACCTCTTGCGCGGCACGTACGAAGTCGAGTTGGCCGGCAAGCGTTTTCCGTGCCGAATAAATCTACACTCGCCCTCACTTCCGATGATCTCATCTGAGCACCCAAGCCACTACAGACCGACCCAATGAGGAATGGAATGCTCTTCCAAACTTCGTTTTGCACAAAATATGCCCATAATTTATTTTAAAATAGGTTTTGCCAAAAAAATTTGTGTTCTTGGAAGAATTACAGATTTGGAATTTTGGGAAATGAAGCGGGTTGAAAGGGGAGGAAGGAGGAGGAGGATTGGTCGATAAAATGAGAAATGGATGAGTGGAGTGAGCGGTTGGGGTTGGGATGGGGGAATTGGTTGGATCTTCCCCCTCCCCCCCATAGGGCGGCGAGCACCAAAAAACGCTTCCCCGGTGAGTGAGCATGAATGAATAATGGATGTTTCGTTGTCATCATCGTCGTCGTCGTTGTTGTTGTTTTATGTGTGCACATGGGGCACTTTTTTCTTTCCTTCCTGTTGCACTCTTCCAACAAAATTCCTCACTTTTTGTACTACACTCAAAAGCGGCGTGCATATGCCCTCCGCCATTCATCAGCCTCCTCCTCCACCTCATCATCATCATCGCCGGCGGGTGGAGTTTGTCGTCGTCATCATCAAAATGTGGGGATGCCGTCAGCGATGGAAAAAATGGAGAAGAGGGTGGGTACAAGTTTTGCTTCTCCCCCCCCCCCTCCCCCTCACCCCCTATCATCCAAAAATATAACATTTTTTGTTACATATTCACATATAGGAGCGGCCCTCATCTTTGCCATCATTTGTACCCCCTCCCCCACTTACTCTCGGCTTCTCCTCCCCCCCCCCCCCCCCCGCCCTTTTTACTTTTTTGTGTTGCGGTCGGGGGCAAACTCCTCTTCCCCCCCCCCCCCCCCCCCCCCCCCCCCCCCCACCC